>VYXB01001867.1:0-77909 GCA_013397135.1 Pachyramphus minor | reverse complement strand
CTCACACTTTTCCTCTGCTCCAGGTCTTTCCATAGTCTACCACTTCCCTCAGGGTATATACACCTGCTGCAATGTTGGGTTCTCCACGGGCCTGCAGTGTGGATATCTGCTGCAGCATGGAGTGCCTCCTCCTCCTCCTCCTCCTCTGACCTTGGTGTTCCTTCTGCTGTTTCTAACACTTTTTGTTCTCTCATCCTCTGTCTGTGCAGAACTTTCTACCCTTTCTTAGAGATGTTTTCTTTGAGGTACCCACCTATGGATAGGGCTCAGCTGTGCCATGTGGCAGGGTCTGATGGAGCAGACAGGAACTGGCCATCTCTAACATGGGACAGCCCTGGCTGTTCCTCCTGGAGGCCGCTTCTGCAGCCTCCCGCTGTCCATCCCTTGTTATGAAAATGCATTACATGCTCTTTTCCCAAGCAGACACAAATATAGTTTGTGAGTCATTATGAGGCTGTCGATAAAAGCTTTGTATTAATCTAGAAAGGGAATTAATGAGTCAGGTGTAATACTTTTCTCATTAATTTTCTCAGATAGTGCAGTTTATTGTAAAGGTAAGAGTTTTCAGTTTTGTAGGCAGGAGTTTTTAGTTCTGGATGAAATAACTATCTAATTTCCCCAAAGGACAACTCTCATGGATGTAGCACTGAGCTGAGGGTATTCTCTGTGCTGTTAAACAGGCAATTACTTTCATTCTGTGCTTCCAGAACTGATGAGGTTTTTTCTTTCAAAAGTCAGTTCAGATACACCAGGGGTTCAGTCCTTTGTGGACAGTGAACCACAACTCCACCAGAACCTGTTATGTTGCATGGATGAGTGTTTTTGGCTATAGAAATACTAAGTTTAATCTGGAGTGTGTCTGATGTCTAGGAAAGAAGAAGGTGCTATATAACCTTTTGCGTCTGTAGTTATAAAGTACTGACTGAAAAATGTTTTAGGAAATGAACTGTAATGTCTCCAGTAACTCATTTATACAAGGGAAAAACAGAGTAGGTAAGTTCCTGTCCAAGACAAGGTACGCAGCAATGCAGGTAAAATGTGAGCAAATAAGGAGTAGGTAATTCCACAAATAATCGATGTTGATTTCTTTTGGTTTTTCTTGGACATTTCTGTGGAGGGTTGGAATCAAATCCCTTGCTCTTCCCTCCTGTTAAAAGAAATAAAGAAGTCCAGGCTTTCTGCTGCTTCTCCGGAGCATCTGTTGGTCTTAAGACTTCTGGAAGAAACTAAAACTCAATGTCTTTCTTGCCGCTGATGTGGACAAACTCCAGGTTCTCTACCTAGTGCCATTTTCAGACCTCGTGGTCGTTCTGAACTTTCACAAGGCTTATTTCCTCATACTAGAAAACATCTCTAATGATGTCTGACCTCACACCCTGAAGCTCAGATGAACTTTAAAAGTGGTTACAAAAAGCCTTACACTTTTGAACTATCACTGCCAATACTGACAAGAGGACCTGATCTTTGCATTTTTGTCCTAACTGCGCAAGGACTGTATTCCAGAAGACTGAGATGAGTCTAATGGAGCTTAATTTCAAAAACGCGAACAGTTTAATTTATTCCTAGTTGTTACATAGTATGTAATTAATGCATCACAATCAAAGAAATACTTCTAGGAAAGAGTCAGTTCTGGTTTGACATGCGAAGTTTTTTGTGATCCTTAGCTTACTTACAAAGAGATTCCACTTCTAAGAGGAATTAATGCACATGCAGATACACAGATTTATTAGAGTTAGCAAACACTCTTCTCAGTCATTGCACTACAGTAATGACTAAGCCTCTTTTATAGGAGCTGGCTGCTATCAAGTGCCTCAGCTGAAATATTTGTCTGCTAAGCTCCTACTTTTAGGTGTTGAAGTGTATGGTACATTCTTAAGACTTGGAACTGGTAGAAACCATGGGAAAATACATACCAGGTAAGCATGACTATATGATTTTTTTTTTAGGTCTTCAAAAAATGTGTAGATGTGGTGCTTAGGGACATGGTAGTGTTATATTAATTTTTGGACTTGGTGATCTTAGAGGTCTTCTCCAACCTTAATGATTCTGTGATTCTATAATTCTCTGACTAAGTAAACTGCAGCTCTGGTGCTCTGACTGATATCTTCTTCAGAGTGGTGCTTGAATCTGTTAGTTTTTAACAGATGCAATGGGAGCTGTCAGAAATTGTCCATTTCTGAAAATATTGACATCAACTCTCACTTCTTTAGAGATCATAGATGGGATGAGAAGAATAATGGAGGCTATCTAGCTAGTTTGCTGTTCATCTGACTATCATTGTCAGCTACAAAGGTGTTAAGTTCTTGACAAAATTGATCTGATTTTACTCCTCTCTGAAATTTATGTTAAACATGGGTTTCTTAATCGGCTTTTTTACTAGAGCTCTTTTTTGTGATTTTTCAGCATCCAGTAGAAATCATTAAGTAATTAATGGCTACCCAAAGAAGCTTTCTCATGCATATTCACTCTGACTACCAGATCTTTGAAGCACCAGACACTGGGATAGAAAACAGAACTATTTGGCATGCATTTCAGAAAGTTGTATACTGAAGATGAAAGAAAAATATAGATGCCAGAGCTCACTCCAAGGCTCATCCTCTGCCAGCTGAGCTTGTAAGCAGGTTACAGACTTCTTGAATAAATAGTGTTGAGAAAATCTGTGAACCAAATGTCCAAATAACCTGAGGCTCAGTGTGACCAATGACCAAAGATGAGTTCTAAAGCTCTGTTCTCAGCTGAAAGATAGTATGGAACAATTTTCCTGTGGCTTTAGACACCTGTGAGCACAGAATAAGCTCCTATTAATTCCACTGACTGAAACAGAGGTAGATCAGATTTGTTAATGCTGTCTCTAAGAAAACAGCTGAGAAAAACAGTTGACCACTGACTGTGTCACCCAAAAACTGTGGAAAGTTTCTGAACTAACCACTCACTAATCAGTTGTTGAAATAAGACTATATAGAACCTGCTTTTATAAGTATGCTCAACCAATGAAAACAATTTCATGAGGGCTCTTTAATTGTTTCATTACTCCTTACTAATCTTCTGAAATAAGATGCACTCTACCAACCTTGATTTGATAAAACAAGTGTCTTGCTGTATTATTTTTCCTTAGATACCCAGATAAATATAATTTTCTTTACCACTGTTACAGAGAGGGAAAAAATATCGGGAAAAAATATCTCCCCCCCAAATTAAATAGGGAGAAATCAAAGTATCTGATGAAAAAGAGTAGTGAATAAAAGTACTTATAAACTCTAGGCCTTGTAATTTAATGAACCCTGAGTTATTTTTCATGTTGCCAGAAGCAATAAAAATGAACTGTTTAGTGACAAGGATTATTTTCTGATTTATGTATCTTGGGAGGGGAAGAGCAGAGAGACTGAATGCACATGCTTCCTCAAAGGAAGTGACTGATGAAAGCATTCAAAATCTCACTGGTTTATGATTAGGATTCACATAGGTAGATATTCTAAAGAGAAAAGTATTTGTCCTTCAAGAAGGGACATCACCTTGGGAAGCTGAGCCTCAATCTCGTTCTACTGGCTTTGTTTTAATTTTCAAATTAAAACCCAAGTAAGAAAAAATGTGTTTTCCTCTTGGATGTCTGAGTGCTGATATTTCCCACTGTAACACAAAATCAATTTTCCGACCTAAAGTCAGACTAAGGTAACAGTTATATGCCACAGTGACTCATTCTTCAGGGCAGGATGCTAGACAATAGTGTACTGAATGCTTGTTAAAGGAACTTGTATTTTGTGCCTTAAGACATTGTTGAATGTCTTAACACTACCTCAAGTCATTACCAAATGAACAGTGTTTTCCCTCTTGGTTGCTTTTGACAGAGCAAAATTTCTGTATTTGACATGAAATTTTTTTTTAAAAAGAGCATTTTCCCTTCAGCCTCCTCTGTTTATTAAAGTATTTGTTAAGTTACTAATACATGACAGTCTTAAGACAAAAAAAGAAAACAACCCACAAAACAAACAACAAACCACCAACTTTTTATATTTCAGGGCTTTTGGGTTTTGTGTATGTGTATCTGAGTTTTGTTTGTTTGTTTTAATGTAATTTCAAAGATTTGTAATTTCAAAGATTTATAGTTTCAAAAAGCTTAGACAGCTTT
The DNA here is from genome assembly GCA_013397135.1 of Pachyramphus minor. Taxonomy (NCBI): domain Eukaryota; kingdom Metazoa; phylum Chordata; class Aves; order Passeriformes; family Tyrannidae; genus Pachyramphus; species Pachyramphus minor. The sequence continues at coordinate 73,783 of VYXB01001867.1, read as the reverse complement.
TATAAAAAAAAAGAGATTCAGGAACAGATAGAAGAAAACAAGACAAAATCAACAGAATTGGGAAGTTAAGCAGATTCCTTATAATGTATCAGAGTGGATGCCTTTTGATTTTTGCTCAGAGCAAAAATCTTCAAAAAGCACTGTTTCATTCTGGAAAAAATGTTACTGCTCTAAAAAGTCAAGTTAGCTCTAAATAAGAAGTCTATCTAGACCTTGAGCGCTAAATTGATTCCTAGAGGGGATATCCCTGATAAGGACAAAAAAAAGAGAAAAATCTCTAAAACACTGGAAAATCCTAATTTTCTCAGAAATATGGAAAGTTCTTTGGGTGGCATTGTTATCTAAACAATAATGTTGGGTCAGAGGAGAGGATAGAGTTTCTACAGATGTTGAAGGTTCATTTTAGCCTACATATTAATGTGGTTTTGTGTTACTAAACAGCTTACTTAGACAAATTAACATTACCACATTGTTCTTGTCTGAAATGCAGTTATTATCCTGATAAAGAAAATCACCACTTTTCAAGCTAATAACTTGCAGGCATTCTTGGCAGAGGAAGGTGCTCAAATTTAGGACTGTGGGTATTTTAATCAATTTGCATTCTTCTCAGAATTTTTTTTCTGTGTCATTATTCAGATTTTATGATGTCCCCAGAGCAAGATTTGCTCCTGGACTGATGTTGTTCAGATGCAATAATGTTTATGCCTTTTAACAGAGAGATTAATAGCCTTAGATCAGAGATCAGTTTTGCTACTAAACAAGAACTCCCTACAGAGGTCCAACATGCCAGATTCTCTCATATAAATCCTCAAGGTCAAAAATGAGGAGAAAGAAAGTTTTTTTTAATTATTGCTCAGCTTCCCCGGCATTATGAAAAAGTGCTGAATTGTAAATGACAGACAATTTGGTGGTGTTTGCATATGAGAACAATTACTCTGGGAAATCAGATTATGAATATTATTGATCCCAAGGTCCCTAGGACATGTCTGTGTTAAAATCACAGTGCAGTGAACTGAATTTGACATGCAATATTTTCTATTCTATCTTTTCCCAGCAGATGAGCCCTTTCCCTGTTTACTAAAATATGTCAATATCCGCAACATCCTTTCCTGCATGTGATATAAGCATTTTCTTATAATGTGACACACAAGTTTTCCTTCAGAAAGAAAGAATAATAACCCATGCAATTTTAAGGACAAGAGTAACTATCAATCATGCAAGAATTTGACAAATATCTTTATATCCAGGAAACTTTTAGTGATAGAAGTGAAGAATAATCACTGAGAGATCCTCTCAGCAGATTGTCCTGAGTGTATCATGTGCATTGAAGCAAGTGCAGAAAGTTATCTTCTTCAGTGCTGATCCAGGAGCAGCCAGGGAAAACACAGATGATCTGAAGTTACACATATAATAGAAACATATCATGCTCCTTCCTGAAGAAATCACTAGTTACAACTTATCATGTACTCATTTACACTGCAAAATTGATTGGTCTAATGTTAAAATTCCTGTTAAATTGCTATCAAAATATTTGAATTTTCTCTCCACAAAACTGCCTATGAAATGTATTTCAACAGTTCAGTGGAGATTCTGTCTGTTCAAAAATAGAACATCACATACTAACAGAAAAGATGAGAACAGCTCTAGTTATTTTGTCTCACTGCTGTTATTCAAGAATTATGTTGGCCTTATGACAAAACTAAGAGCAGAGCAGAGCAAAAAAATTGGTCTTCATATTTTCAAGCTGTGAACTAAATGCTTTCTCACTCATTTTCTTAGCACACAGTCACAAAGACTACCACTTTTCTTGAAGAGAGTGAAAGAACATCTTATTTCAATCAGGACATGCAAAGTAAGAGAAGGGAGGCTATTCAACACAGCAGAATATTTCAAAGAAAGGTAAAAAGTATTGCTAGATGTTCTGGAGCATTGAGCAGAGTCTGAATTAAGCAATTAAATAGAATTAGAGTCATAAATTCCAACTAAACAGACTTTAGTTACCAATGGGATTTTCATTGCTGAATGTAGACAGTGGATAGCAGCTCCAGCTCCCAAAATATTTATTTTGTAAATTCTTTTAATATGGATAGGGTAGAGTAGGGTTATTCATGGCTGATGATTTTTCTCTCAGATCTTGGGAGAAAACGAGATTTCAATCTAATATTTCAGGTGATGCAAATGTAGGTATAGGTCCAGTATTGCATGATTTAAACTGTCATATTAATCTAGCCAATGGAGCTCCTACCTATGGATGTAGTTCCCTGCTATGGAGGAAAAAACTCCTTCAGAAACACTTTTAAATAGGTGTTAAAAGATTATTCAGACTTTTGTATAAGCTACTGAACTTAACCTTCAAAAAGGTATGTCTTCAGAAAGTGTTACCTTAAGTCTTCTTTCAAAAAGTGTCTATTCAACCAAACCCAGACATGCAATTCTATGCGTAGACATCAAATAATTTTGAATTACCAGACATACAATAGCACTGTGTTAATTTATCAAAAGTATTTTGATGCTTCAGATACCACGTGTCAAGAAAATTAGAGTTGTTTTCAACTATTGGGCAGCCACTAGGTTAAAAAAAATCCAAAAAACCAAAACATTAAAGGACAATATAACTTAGCAGTAAATGAACCATCCATCCTGGAGACCTTAGTGATGACTATTTCCTCTGCTCAATGTATATACTGCACTTAAGCGTCTGTAGACTGTCTCAAGACTTCATTACATGAAGTAAAAGTCAAGGTAACTTGGTAACAACAGAAACCTTTACATTTGACACAACTGACCTTAAGATTATCTCAGAAGTATGTGTAAAGCCTGTGTACTCGGTCTTAAGTCGTAACTTTTCCAATAGAACTGTGTCTGCACTCAGTGCAATCTGTGGCGCAGGCGTTGAGCGGTCTGTAGCCCGTGGCCCTGTTTTGTAAGGCACAGTTATGTGCCCTTGGCTCAGCATTACTGAAAAATTGTTGAGCTGTGAGACAGGGTATAGGCTAAAGCCAAGATTTTCTTCTTGAGCAAAATAGAAGCAAAGACATACGGGAAATCGTTGAAATGGTAGTAGCAACTAGGGGAATCAGAAAAATACTGATATGAAAAGGGGTGAAATGCAGAAAAAAACCCAAGAAGTCAAAAAATGAGAACTTGGCAAGATTAAGAACTAGCCTGTTCCAAGGACCAAGGAGGGTCTGACACTTTACCACATGAATAATACCTCTCTGGGCAGCAGGGTCTCATCAGATGCTGAGCATACTCCTACTACTTGCTGTCTGTATTTAGCCAGTGAACAATTGCTGTACATTTACAAACTGTTTGCAGTACTACTTGTAGAGCCTCTGCACGTGGTTAAAGGGACCCAACAAATTATGGGTTACCTTTTCATCACTTGAATGTTCCATGAGTATAGTGACATCCTAGAAGAAGTACACCAGCTTCTGGAAGAAGAAAAGCTGCTTTTTAGGTCAACAAATAGTGACAAAGTCCAAGCATTAATATTACAGGCAATGAAAATACTGATTTTATAGTCTAAACCTTGGTCTCTAAGTCTTTATATTGATATATAATATCAATTTGTTGTAAGAATTTATTTGACTTATATAAATCTCATAAGAGAATCAATTAATATTCAAAAGAAATAAATGTAGTGGAAAAAAAAGTCAACCCAAACCCAATGGAACTATGACTATTTATTAACTTACACAAAACTAAACTCCTACAGAGCAAGTGTTCAGAACTTTTTCATGTATCAACTAATCTCTTCCACGGAACCTCTAACAAGAATTCAGTAAGACATATATTGGTTTAAGCAAAGGCCATTTTGAAACATTTTGAACCATTTTGAACACAAATGCACAATGCTTGAGTACTTCTGCACCTTTGAGAAACTGTTGTTAATATGGCCTTATGTATGTTAATATATGATATTAATAATATCATGTTTTAACAGCTCCTAGTCATTAGTCTCAACTCATCTAATGTCTTTGGGGTAGGAACTCTAGAGTCCTGACCACAGTCTTCTGTGCTACCTAATCATTAGAAACTGTAATGGAAAGCACATAAGTACCCCTGCCACCTATTCCAGTCATTGAACTAGTCTTTACAGATTTTTGAAAGTCACGTGTTTAGAAAAGGGCTTTTTTTTCTCATTACCTTTCCATGTAAAGTTGTCTATATATTGTACACTACTAAGCTCAGCAGTGTTTAAAAACACTGTGAAGTTCCAAAATAGAATGTGGGCCTTTGTTAACAACTGTTTCCAGGTGGAATAGGAGGGCATTGTTGCTATTTTTGGTATCATGACTTGAGGTCTGAAAGATGGAGGGAAAGTGCTCAATTTTAATGAAACAAAAGTCTTTGTCAGCATTATCTATACTTACATTTAAGAATGAGATACAAACAAAGAAAGAAATATATTAAGTGGCTGGTACTCTGCCTGGTCAGATAGCAACAATTTATCATTATTTTTTTTAAGTACAAGAACAAAATGTTGAATTCTGAGACTTTGCTTCCTCCTGAAGGAATATGCCAAACAAGCATTTTTTCTGCCATTTTCTCGTGAACAGCTATCATCACTACGCAGATATTATCAAATTTCTTTCTTTGACATTTATCAGTCCACAGTGACCAGATATGGCAAGAACAAGCCTGTGAAAGGCTCCTGGACCACCTGTGCATGACCACCTTTGGCCCATAGGGTGCCATTATTTTGGTACTTTCATTTCCATGCTAGGTTCCTTCCTCATTTTGAGCACTGTCTCTTATTCTTTCTCAGAAATTAAATCTTGCAGATGGACCCTCAGAACCATTGCCAGTTCACCCTTTTTCCAAGATTCCTAAAGACAAAAATACTAGTCCCCTAGTTTCAATTATATATTCCTGGTTTCTTGTCTCAAAGACAGACAGCCTTTGAAGTTGAGCAGATACCTCGATTAGGAAGATTCTGGGGAAAAGATCACTTTGTGATTTATAAGGCATTTATCTCCCTTAGGTTCCTCATCATTCCTAAGTACCCTGAACCTTGATAAGGTTGCCTTAGGTCAGAATTTACTTGGGGCAGTTTCTTTCCTCTTTAAGAGAACAGAATGCAGTTTAATGACTCTACATTCATTACTAAAAAGTCTCCCATGACTCTTGGGTTTTTTTCAAGACCACAGAGAATACCCAGTATAAATTGAGGACAACTGACGTTATTCACAAGCCACTTAAAAGGTGCAATCTAGCCTTTTAAAACTGTTCCAGTCCTGCTTACTTCATAAAACTCTGTCTACTAACAGCTGTTGATCCGTTGAACATTTTAAAATATAATTAGTATGAAGAATATGCCTATTTTAGGAGATGAAAAAAAAAAAGCAGTATCTTTTATTATGAGCCTCTAGGGATTTGCTGGAAATCTAAGGCTTCTTTGATACTGTCAGATCAAAATCTTTTCATCTCGTGTACATCAATATTAAAGGTTGTGGGATTTTTGGTTTTTGGTGGTTTTTTTTTTTTTTTTACATTCAAATAAGAGCCTGAGCTCTCCAGCATCACTGATCTAAAATTGATATCCTGGATTACGTTATGTTCTGTTTGCATTTTTTTGTTAAGGATGAAATAAACTGATCTGTCTAGGCTGTGAAATCATAAGCTGACTAAGTAAAAAAATTACAGCCATCTTTTTCTTTTTTTTCTTTTTGGTGAACAAGAAGAAAAACGAAGAAAACCATACTTGTTCTTACTAGAGAAAAAGTTACTAGATTAGATCCATACATAGCACTCAGGATTCACATTCACAGTACTAACTTCATGTGTCATCATCACTCCTCAATCAACAGAGTGTGAAAATGCTTACCAGATACTGTAAGCATCTAGTAACAGACAGAAGGAAAATATTGACTTCTGTGTAAATGGTGGGCTACATGGAAACATAGTAATAGTTATGGAAATATATTTTTTCCTTGAGGCTAAAGCAGACCAGAACTCATCATTATTGGGTTTTCCACATGTGGCTTTGTTTCTTGGTAAACAAGGTTCATTGATTCATGACCTTTCTCTGAGATTATGTCTTCTAAGCTGTGGCAACATATATAGGCAGAGGGTTTTTGTGTGCTTTAATTGATACTCCTAACTCCATAAAATATTCTGTCAGTGGTGCTCAAGACCTCATAGTTTTAGATCTTCAGGGGTGAACTGCAACAGTAATGTGCTTTTGCAAGGCCCAAAGTCGCCTGGCTCAGTAACTCCAGTTACATGCTTATATTAACATTTGTTTGCCTGTAAAGAGCCTGTTTTTTAAAACAATGCAGAGTATCTGAATGTGTTCTTGAATCATATCCATAGTATGGAACTATTCTTGCCACACTGTAAACAGAAGGGTGCAAGGCTGCATACTGCATCACAATACAGTAAAACTTAAACTGTGCAGCTGACAGTGGTCCTAGCTAATCCATTTTGACTGAGCTGTACCTGTGCAACACATTCCTGTAAGAACAGAAAACAAACAATGTATTTCTGGAAGTTAGCCATAAATTGTCCTTTTCAATCCTCCCACATTTTCTTGTATCTGACAATAAGCCCAAACTGCAAACTGAGGAACATGGTCAGTAACAACTGTAGAACACACCTGGCCTTAAGAATTCAGAAAATACTGTTCACATTGACTTTAGGTCATTTAAAATGAGCAGATTCATATATCCTACAATGTTCCAAAACCTTACAATTATATATGCAGAATATGAATCAATTAGATATTCAAATACTGGAAAATAGGAGATCATGAGACCTATTCACTTAATTTTCATCATTGCCATTTAGTGAGGAAATGACTCAAATCCTGTTCACATTGAAAGTACCAGGAAAACTCTCACTGACATAATACCAGACCGAATCCTGGCCTCATTAAAGAACATTTCATTAAAGGCTTTACAGAAAACAAGTTGCTGTTGCCATACTACTCCTTCTGGGTCATGTGGAAGGAGTTTGCATGCATCTATTTTGCACAAATTTACTTTCTTCGCTCTTCCCTTTTCATTCCAAACGTGAAGTTTTCTTCTATTAAAAAAAAAACAACAAAAAAAAAATCAGATGAAAGATGCACTATGTTCTGCTAATACTTCTTTCAGTGGAGCAGAAGCATAACCTCCCCTAAAGTGTGGGATGTGCATGACAAGATACTTTTGTACCCAGTACTGACTGACTATTATTGTCAATACTTAAGGGCTGTTCAGACCTTTTTCTGCTCTTGCCCAATACAGTGTATTCAATGTATATATAAAAGGTAGCTTTCCATCTCTTCAAGTTTTTTTAGGTCATGAAGACTAAAAGATTACTTGATAAGTTGTATATCTAATTTTGCTGACCTTTATGTGCAACTTAAGTACTCTATGATGACCTCCCTCTACATTTAGTACTCCCCAAATACAATTTTGAAGGCTCTTAGTTTTCCTTGTTTTTATTTAAGAGACCATATTTGGTATCAACACAGCCTGGGAGATGAATAGATTGAGAGCAGCCCTGCTGAGAAGGACTTGGGGATGCTGGTGGATGAGCGGATATGAGTCAGCAATGTGAGCTTGCAGCCCAGAAAGCCGACTATGTCCTGGGCTGCATCAAAAGCAGTTTGGCCAGCAGCTCAAGGGAGGGGATTCTGCCCCTCTACTCTGCTCTGGTCAGACCCCACTTGCAACACTGCATTGAGCTCTGGGGTTCCCAACACAGGAAGGACATCAACCTGTTGGAGCAAGTCCAGAGGAGGCCCACCAAGATTATTAAAGGGCTGGAGCACCTCTCATAAAAGGGAAAACTGAGAGTTGGGATTGTTCAGCCTGGAGAAGAGAAAGCTAAGGGTGACCCAATTGCATCCTTCCAGTACCTGAAGGGAGCCTACAAGAAAGATGGAGAGGGACTTTTTAAAAGAGCCTACAGTGACAAGACAAGGGGGAATGAATGACTTCAAACTGAGAGTAGATTTAGGTTAGATTTTGGGAAGAAATTTTTTACTGTGAGGGTGGTTTGGAAGCAGAACAGGTTGCCCAAAGAAATTGTGAATGTCCCACCTGTGAAGTGTTGGTGGAAGGCTGGATGAAGCTCTGAGCAACCTGGGCATGCGGAAAGTATCCTTGAGCACAGCAGGGGGGTTGGGATTAGATGATTTTTAAGGTCCCTTCCAACCCAAGCTATTCTATATGAAAACTGACTTGCTAGCTATGTCATGACCCATTGGTAGGCGGGTGATGTTTGTTATAAATTCTTGTCAGGCTGAACAAAGACACTGGACACTTGTCAAGCAAGTCTTCTGTTTTATTATGGTCTTCTATAACTCTGGCAACCAGCCCAATATTTAGACTCAATAGGTATTTGCTAACACACCCTGAAATTTATATAATACACTTCCACAGGAGTAGAGACTAGCAAGCCTTCAATTTCATACAGTACACTTCACAACTCCCACAACAGACTCCTCAAAGATACTGGCTTACACAACTCAACACACCTCACATGCTCTCCCCTCCCACAACAAGCTATGAAGTATGAATTATGGGGTAGAATACAATAGCCGTGCTTTGCATAGGCAAAACCAAAGAATATCAGTCCTTAGATCCCGAGCTGGATGGTTCGGAGCTAGGGTTGTGAAACAAGGAAAACAAAAGAGGAAAAAGAGGAAAGGAGAGGAGAAAGAGAAGAGAGAGTGAAGGGGCCTGATCAGTGTCCTCTTATAGTTAACCACGGCTCTTGACATAAGCTTCTTATGTAAATCAGATTTTTTGCACTTTTTTTCACGCGTGTGTGCTGGTTTAAAGATAAACCGTCAGGAGAAATGAACCCAACTCAAAAGAGATTATAAGTCAGAATCACAATTTAATAACAATAATACAATAANATAAAAATAATACAATAAATACAATTTTACAGATGAACAACTGGTTTTAACCCACAAAAACCCAGATGTATAACCCAACACCCTGAGGCATGAACAGAATGGTGTTTGTTGGCCCCCGTGCTGAGCCCCACTCGGGCCCCCTGAGTCCGAAAGTAAAAGGAGAGGAAAAACTTGTTGGTGCGAGTGAGTGGTGGTTGCAGTTTGGTTGAGTGGTGGTTGCAGTCTGGTTGAGAGCAGTCATCACAATCCGGTCAAGGTTCTGGTCCTCCTCTGGATCCCATGAGTGGTACCAGAAGTCCCAAGACTCCAAGATTATATACCCTCGAGTTCGGGCAGGGAATGCCCAGCACCTTTCCCAGGGCAGGGAGTTCCACAATGGGTGATTGTGAGTCATGGGTGTGAGGACAGGAACATCCTCCTATCTCACAGGCCTCTTCACACCCAGCTCATAGCCTGAGGGATCAGGTGTGCTCTGGGCAGCTGCTGCAGATAGTCTATAGCTCGTGGGAAATGGCATAGAGGGTGTAGAATACGCAGTTTGGGTTACACCCACACAGTGATGAACTGGTCCCAGCTGTTCTAACTAGGACAGCGTGCACAGCTATCCTTTCTCCAGGTAGTCAGCTGGGGGAGGGACTGAACACGAGTCTGAAGGTGGAGCAAGAAGTTGCCTCAGAAAAGCTCTGCCTGCCCTCCATGGGCCCCTCCTCTCTGATCCCACCCTTCTTGTTTTAGTATTCAGAATGTTTGAGGCAAAATGTGCTTAGGTCTGGTCCTCTACAATACCCCTCTGCTGTAATTATCCTTACAGATCTCTCAGTAAAGAAGATCCAGTAGCAAAACTTGATAAACAGTTTTTAAGAGAATATGAGATAATATAAGGTATATGGTTCATATAAAGCATAAAAGAAATGCACAGACAGATAAGGGTGTTTTAACCTTAATTAACCTTTTAAGTCTGGTCATGTCATTTAAAGCATCCTAGTAGTTTAGCATGGTTGTTTAAAATGAATTGAATTTGTAATTTTAGAAATGGCTAACTACCATTGCAATAATTATTTTTTAAATTTTCAATACTGTTAAAAATTCAAGCAAAGTTCAATACAAATATTTATTTTGCCTATATTAATTTCTTGATTTTTCAATAGTTGAGACAGTGGGTGAACAGCTGTGCAGAAAGTATACATATGATGGAACCTGGAAAATCATAAAACTGTTTTCAAGGTCTCCCTCAGTTCATAATGTAGACAGAAGTAGACTGCTTTCACATGGACTGGGAAGAAATGCCTCATGAAGCAAAACACTAGTATTTTATGAAGTGAAGAACTTTATGAAGGAGTTGAATGTGAAAGTGCTACATTCATAAATACATATTATTTGCAAGAGGATTCAAGAATTGTGTATTATGGTCATTTGTGTTGAGTGTGGAAAACTATATAATGATGTAAATTTAGATCTTACTAACACTTTGGGGAGGGTAAGAATGTGAAAAATTAACTTAGATATTGTTCTGAGCATCTCTTTCATCAATTCATAATAAACTCAGCCATTACTGTATTAATTTATCATTACAATCGAGATTGCTCCAAAAATGTCAACAAACAGGAAAACATTTCTGAAACAATGTTACAATTCATAATGGTAACCTGACTATAGAAATACTTCATCAATTGTTAATAAAACCAAACAATACTAGTAGAGGATTACAGAATACTCCCAAAAAATGTATTACCTGTTGATTCGAAAAAAATTAAAAGGAGAAAAAAAGTAAAATTTAGAACTTTAACAATATATCAGCATAATGAACAATCTCCTTTTGTCATGTTTCTAGCATGCAAACAATTTCCAGAATGTAGATTTTGGGGGAATGAGTGTAACAGAACTCTGGGAATGTGCGAAGTAAAATTGTCATAGAACTCAAAATATAAATAGTCCCCCAGGAAAGTGCTGGGGGATCTTATTAAAATCTAAATTAGGACATCAAGAAAAAAAGGCATCTACAAGGTTATTGTGGAGTCTTGATTGTGTTAAATATACCTGAATTTTGAGAAGAAGAACCTGTGTTTGTGCATATGGTCTTTCTGCTCCAGCCTCCTCACATTTGGATTGACATTGCAGCACTGACCCAGAGTGAGCACAGATGCAAGATAGGATGGATATATTTAAAGCAAGTTCAGCGCTATCCACAGCCTTGTGATATTTTTCACTGAGAATATAACATCCGTTAAGCAAACAAGATGGATCAGCATTATTGAATATAGCAACCTTTAGGCAAATGAGATGGATCAGCATTATTTTCTTACTGGCCCTGCATTCAGAGTGATTCTCTTGAAGGACATAGGCTTGAGGGCCTTTTGCAGTGTCATGAGACAGTAAGCAAAACTGTTTATAATATCCAGTGTGTATATGGCCCTGCAAGTGTATTGTGTAAATACACAGTGTCTCCATCCCTCCAGTGATGAAAGCAACATCCACCACAGTGAAACAGCAAAGACATCTTAGTGAGTACTCCCTCATGGCTATTGCCAAATATTTGTGAGCAATCCCGACAAGGTCATCTTGGAATTACGTGAAGCATATAGGTGCTACAGGAAGACTACATTGATGCAATAGAGAATTTATTTAAATGTATTTAAAAAGGGACTTGATTCATTGTTGTGTGGTGCTTTATTGGTAGCCTGTTCAGACAAAATGATGCCGCAGAGTTACATCAGAGCTGCAGTAGAGCTAAATCAGAAATAATATTAGTTTCAATGAAATTACTGCTCACTTATAATAAGGTAACTAAATTTAAGAGTCTCTGCTGCTAAAGATCTTTATTATTTTATTATAATTTCCACAAATGAAGTAAATCTTAACTTCGGATGATCAGTCTAGAATTTTTTTTTAAAGTAATGCAAGTAAAAATAGGCTTCCTTCTCATCAGAGGCACAGTTACTTGAGCTTCTGGATGAGACAGACTAAAGGATCCAGGGCTGTCAAGCAATGACAGTTTGTATGAAAGATTTCAAGGGAACAGAACTGTGGAAAAATGTCTCAGGGACACAGAAAAGTAAGTTGTTCAAGAAACCACTTCAAATTCATGCAAAATAAAAACTTTTCCTGCCAAATGAGTGAAACTTGTCAAGTCTACTAGATCTCTTAATTAACTGGGAACATGAAAGAAGCTCCCTTCGAGGTATTCGAGCTTACAGTCATCAGGGCTAGTTCCTTTTGCAAAGAATATAAAATGAACAATTCATTAACCTCGTAAAGCAGCTTGGGTGAGCTGGAAATATAGATGACTAATCAGGGAAGAAATTATTCATAATGAGGAAACACTTTCAAACTGGGGGGCGGGAAGAGTTATAACTAGCTGGCAAAATTCACACTTTCAGTATACTGTAGGGCAAAAAAGGACTCGGATGTGTCATATCCAAGCCCCTCAAAATCCTTTTCTTTCAAATTTTCATGTCTATACTATCTGTAACAGATCTTTGTAAACATTTTTCATAGAAATCAGAAACTTAGAAATCTCATTATCAACCTAACAATAAACCTAACAGTTCTGCACATGATTTGACTCTTACAGTATTCAATTCTGTTCTACATACTATTGAGTTGGAAAACAATGATAGGATTAAATACACTTAGCATCAGTTTGTGATCTGTTGCAATTTGAGGGGATTATGTTGGATAAACACACATAAACAAAAAAGCAAACTCCCTCACTAGGAAATTTCTTTCTGCTTTCTCCTATGCACCTGACAGAGGCTGCTGGCCAAAAAATTGTTGGCTTTAAAATAAAAAAACATCCCCAAACAAGTAAGCAGCAATTCCACTTGCTGTAATTTTGGCCACACATTTGTGTCCTTGGAAAAAATATCCAGACGGAGTTCACATTTTCAACACTTTCTGAAAAATGGGCTTCTTTTAAACCATTGATCTGAACACCTGAACTGCTAATCCAATCAAAATTATTGAGCTTGAAACATCCAATTCTCAATGAGTGAAGGATTGGAAAGTAAGTCCTTCCTCAAATGAGATGTTTCCCCCAGTGGCAAACATATAAGTAATCCTTAGCGCATTGCTGTTCCTGCGATGAACAAATGACAATATCAGTGTGAGCGAGGACTGCAAGAGCAGACTCAATCAAGAGCAGACAAACAAGAACAGAGGGCGCATGTTAACAACAGAGACAATCAACAGAGTCAATCAAGGACAGCAGGTGCATGATAACAGGGTTTGTTTTGGTCTTTGCCCCCCTTTCCTTTTTTCTTTCTTTCTTTTTTTTTTTTTTAAATTAATTAAGTTCCATACGCATACACCACCCGTTAAATGTTAATAGAAATGAAATATACTTACTAAAGCAAAAAAAAAAATAGAACCAAAAAAACCCCAAACCAAACAAAAAACCCAAAACCAAATAAACCATAAAAAAAACCCCAAAATCCAACCAACAAACTAACTAAAAGAGCTGCAAAAAAACCCCAAACCCAAAACAGCACAAAAATAATAATAAAAACCTCCCCAAATACCACCATAAAGAAAAAACAAAATAACACACACAAAAATTAAAACATTTGAACATTTGGAAATCAAGGCTGTTATTTTAATGTGAAATATTCTTTTCAACTATTCTAAAGAGACCAATATTTCCCTTACAAGCAATGGAATTGGTCTAGAAACAATTTCAGTGTGGCTCTTCAGTGAACAGAAAAATACTTTTGTAGTCTCTGATGAATCTGCTCTTTAATAGCCTCTTATCTGAACTAAAAGGATGCAGGTAAATGTTAGACTAGCAAAAAATATTTCCAGTCCCATCTTAACATTAAAGGATTTGTGAATGCACACACTTTATGTGTTTTAAAGACCTAGAACTGAAATCTACTTTTCTCTTATCCCTGAAGTACAGAATTTAAGTCATTACAAGGCACTTAAATCTAAATGTTGAAAACTTTGTCAGAGGTCTTCTAATCCCTCTTTTGATTCCAAATGGAAGAAAAGAACCTGGACAGCATGTCAAGGCCAGACAAGAGCAACACACACTGAATGAAGCTAAATAACTTGTTATTTATCGGGCGATATTCTCAGACACAAGGTGTGATTTTTGGGGTTATCCTGTGCAGGGGCAGGAGTTGCACCCAGTGATTCTTGTGGGTCCCTTCCCACTCACGATATGAGTAGCAAGCCAGAAAGAAAAAGATCCCAGTCCGGGAGGCCATGCTAAATGTATGAGTAGTGCTTTAACTTCAGTTCACTCCTCAGCGTGCAGAGATATTACATACAAATTAACTGTATCAGTTTATTACCAAATAAAAGTCTGTTGAACAGCTAATGCTCCTGAGAACGGCTATAATCCTCTTAATTACTTTTATTGCCGGTGGAAAATGAGACACCAATTGCCTTAGAGAACTGAAACTTTGAGTATCAGTTGGGTGTTTTGGCTTTGTGTAAACTCTGAATCCATGTTTGAATCTGATGCACAAACAGGCAGGTTGGTGGGATTAACTTGGAGTTTTCCCTCAATTTCTATGATACTACTCCTATTGGTTTATCAAATGTTACCTCTGTTCTGCAGTAGAGAGAGGATGAACAAAACACATACATACTGCACGTCCCTGTGCTGACTCACTTACTAACATTGCTTCTAATTCTCCTATTTCTACACCTGGACAGCAGAGGCCATCAAAGAGCAATTAAACACAGCAATTCCTGATTTGAACTTGTTTTGAAGCCTAAACTCTCAGAAGTAGCAAGTCTAGTAGGAATTTCAATAAAATGAAAATGAAATAATGTGAATTATTTATACTTGGGGCATTTAGGCAAACATGAAATTTTCATGGCGTTTGGTAGCTGGACATAGTCACTTCCAAATGAAGACGTGAGAAGAATCTCACTTTCCAAACTACAGAAGACTCATTAAATAAAATGTGCATAAACCACATGAGTAGATGTATTCTTTATAGTAAGGAAAAACTGCCTGAATGTCTAGTTACGGGGGATTTGGGGACTTCTATATCTTTATGTTATGGTATTTGTAGGTTTCATATTACATTATCATTTGTCTCTGCTTTTTCTCAGGATCCTTACTAAATTTCTCTGCTAAAGACAGCTTGACCCTGAGCAAAATTTCATGGGAATTTTCCAGTTTATTTTCTATCAAAAAATGTCTTACCTCTAAAAAAGTCCCTTAGCTATATAGTAAAGCAGCTCATACAGGATGAAGTCAGAAATATGTCACATCAGCAACTGCATGTTTGCTTCTGTTGCCTTTGTGACTGCACTTGCATGCATCAAATTCACAGGTGTCATGGATAAGCTGGACTTTCAGTGGCTCCATGCACCAAATAGACTCAATCAGCTGAGGCAAGTCTTAACATCTTTGACTTGTGAGATAGTGCTACCTCTGGTATGGGCTTGAGTAATAAAGAACAGTTTCTGGTTTGGCAGAAACTCCCAATGCTTCATTATGGCTCCTTTTTTTGTTGTTGTGGGTTTGTTTTTTTTTTTCTTCCTTCCTTCAAGAACACATGATATATTCAATGTATTTATTTAAGTGCAAAAGGAAATTTTTGAGAATGCCTTTGTTAAGATAGAAACTAGATAACCTCTGCTCAGTGTTCGAACATCTGAAACCTAAGAATGACATAGGAACTGACATATCACCAAGATAAAGGCAAGAACAGAGAGAGATTTAGAAGATTCAAGAAGTGTTCAAAGATGCCCATATCCCAAAAGGAATCTAGGGACATAGTGGAGGACAAAGGCATATGATCAGAACATGATTATACAGAAAACATCTTACAACTTCATTATATGAAAACATAATGTTTTTTTCATTGCTCTCATAGCTTAAAAAAAAATACACCCTCCCCCTCCAATTTCCCCATTTGCTTACATATCATACATGTATTTAAAATATAATAGGAAAAATCATATTTAGCTAAGATTAAACAAAACATATTAGGGCTAATACCTTTCATCCAATTCAGTAACCTGGAAATTCTTACCTACCACCTCAGGTATTCAGACACAAATTTTGGTCATTTTCTTTAAGGATTATGTCCCTTCACAATTCTGTCTTTCGAAAATCGTTCTGGAAATTCAGCTTCCAATTCCCATGCAAGTGGAAACCCTGCACTACTCAGGAAAAAACCACAATGTTACAGAGTTTTGTTTCAGCAGAAGAAATGCTCATTAGAGAGTGCTTCTTGCTGGGAGCAGTTTAGCCCAAAGAGGAATGGCTTCAAGCATGTACCACCACCTTTTCTTGTGACAGCTTCCCATTTAATAATCACAGCATTTAAACTTGAACAAGTGTTCAAAAACTTCTAGGGGTTTATGAACATTGAACAAAATAATTTACTGCTTTTCCATTATTAAAGGTCATCATTAACAACTATTTACTTACACAGATTTAATTCAAATAAACAAGATTATGCTACATTTTGCAGGACATGTTTAAAGACCTTTCAAATCCCAATTAACAAAGTATTAACAGGATTAGCAAGTCTTTTGGTCTCCCAATGTATAACCATATCAGCTTCAGTAATATGAAAACATTTGATAGAGGAAAAAAAAAAGAATTCAAGTTTGATTTCAAAGTGCTTTATCACCCTGGGAGGTAGGAATGGAAATTGTTGAATGGAAACAGAATAGCCCTTCCTGTATTCATTTTTGTAATGTATTTATAAGGAGTATTCATGTTACTAAAAAAACCAGCAACAAAATACCAGACAATAATCTTTTGATGTGACAGGTGCATGAGCTTCTGCAGATCGGAAAGGATCTTTGCAGATTAAATTATGTGGAGAAAATACAGATAAAAAGGAAGTGTGGAGTTTTGATTTATGCACAGTAAAAAAAAAAATGCAATGTCTTTGCCTAGAATACACAGAGGTAAAACTTTAACTGGCAAGAAATTTATTGAAAAATGGACCCCTCTGAAATTGTCATGTAAATAAGCACTTTTAAACAAGGAGATACAGACTTTTGCTACAGTTTTTATAATAGAGATCCATCAAAGATTCTTCTCAGATTCCTAGGCTGGTTCTGCTCAAGCTTGGAAAATCACAGGTTAATGCAGTACAGTGCTAATTTGGTTCCACTCCGTGGAACCAAATATGGGTTTATATAACTGTATGACATAAGCAATGGGCCAAATGGATTTAACACAAGGGGGTCTGGTTGGGCTTATGAAGACATTGTAATAACATGCATGCTTTCTGATTACTATTATCTTAATATTGTCAAAAAAGAATGCTTGTTCTAACATTAAAGACATCTCAAGCATGAGACAGATTTGCCACAAAATAAAAAAATTCATATGTAATAACCCTTCTATGTGAAATGTCCCTGGGTATATAAGGATATATGTAAGCAATACCAATACACATATCTAAAAATGTAAAGGTTCCAGTATAAACCAAAAAAAGCAATCATGTTGATATTGTACCATTTCTGAAGGGCATGCTTCTAGCAAAAACATGATACAGGAGATGACAGAACCCTGAGAATTTTTTATCACTTGCAAGGTTCATGACAACACCTGGAAAGTTAGAGATTTGCCTGCAGTCTACAGCTGACCAAAATTATCTAAGATGGGCACAAGTCCTTCAATTTCAGTATTTATAGATGTTCAGAAATAGGTGATGATACAGGTTACTGTATCACACAGTATAATATCATTGATTTTTAGCCAGAAATAGTGTAACTTGCTAACTCTTTTCCATGTTTTGACTTGTGCTTTTTTGGGATATAAATAGATTTCCATCATGAAACAACAGAGTGATTCTGATCTTACTGTAATTGTGATGTTGAGATCAGGTACAACATGAGTCCTTAAATGATTTGTTTTACAAGATAAAATGATGAGCAATTGTAAGAAAAACCTTAATTCTTCAGTTCTGTTCCCCTTCTCCTGCTATTTCAAGTTTCAAACTTTCCATCTGTTTTTTCTCTCTTCCTTTTCTCCTTGAACTCCAAGTTAATAATATTTCCCTCTTTCAAAACCTGTCTCATGTGGGGATATAAGAGGATACCCTCTTATTATGCAACTTCTGTCAGAAATCAGTAGGTAAACCCATAACACATAGCAAGAATTTGAAACCAGATTTAGAAAACAGGTGAAGTTATGGACAAGTAGAAGCACACAATAAAAATTCTGCTCAATCCATTTGAGGACTACCAGCAGAATCTTTTCTATTCTTCCATCCGTAGACCCCACTACCATGGTATTGCTTTCCCTCATATTTTAAGTATTATTTTATTTTCATATAAGTACTCTTTTCTTTCTACTTCCACGGACCACATGAGTTTCATTAGAGATAACTAGGAGAAAAAAACTGCCAAGCCAAACTGTGCTTAGCATTCTGCTAGTAACAGCACAGAAGAAAAGCAGAGAACACCAAATCAGCCAGTGTTTTTTACCCATTTATCTTTTCCAGTCTGTCTACTGCTTTTGTTTAGTAGAACACAATGAACAGTCTGGGAAAAGTAATTTGGAGGAATCACCCTGAAATATATCTTTCTCCTTTATTCATTCATTTCCCATATATTTGATTAACTCTATTTGATAATATAGAGTTGTGCATGTATTAAGACAATCTTCTCTTACACCAACCATATTATTCATTTGACTTAAGTGAAATCTATCATAGTTACACTTTTATTACAGCTTAACCTAATTGATCCTTCTCAAAAAAGTGATTTTAAAAAAAAAGTTAATTTACGCTTTCCACCTGCTATCACATTTTCTCCTCTCATGTTGAATACAAGGTCACTATCAGGAGGTAGATGTTATATATCAGCATATCCAGACATTATACACTTAAGTCAGTGGAAAATCCTCAGGGCCTGATTTTCCTTGCTTGTACTTTTTGCAAAACTAAAAATCCCTTAATATGCACAATGGTACCTAAAAATAATTGCCGGCTTTGAGAGAGAGCTGTACCTTGCAATGCTGATAAAACACCATGCTCCAGGCCTCCATTTTGTGTCCAATTTCAAACAGTATAGACACTTTAAGATCATTTTATTAGAGACTCCTTTAAGCAGTCAATCCATACTGAGGAGTTCAGAAATAACTTGAACACCTGTCTTGAAAACACTTACCCACTTATTTAATCTTTACCACAAAATTATCCTTAATTTCTATATATATGCTCATTTTTGATCACAAACAAAACCAGTGTAGCTGAAGTGACTTCGTCAATAAAGTTTAAGCTAAAATAGGTTTCCAGATATGACTGATTGTTTTCTCAATCCACTCATGCTGCTATCTGTCCCTATTTTATCTCCTCTGCTAACAGGAGGACTCAAAAGAGTAAACTTTAATTACTTTAAATGTGCTACTTCTTACAAGCTCTCATATATCAGAACAGAAATGTTATTTCTGTGTATTTCTATATACTGTGTAGGTTATCTAATAAAACTGACATTATGCATTTAAAAAAATTATGTAAAAAGACTGTATATACTGACCTTACATATTTAGTGGATGTAGGGGTGGAAGTTATACATTCCTCCATAACCATACGACAAAAGTCCTAAATATCTGATTGATGGAAACATTCAGGTTGCATTTCTCGGTATACCTGGAACCTGAACTTACTGTAATACTGTAAGTAAGGGTAATTGTCAAAGATTGCATCTTTCAGCCATCTTCTCTGGGGAATCACTCCTTCCTAAGCTTTTCCCTTGCTCTTTCATTGAGGTGTAAGTTGAGCATAGTGTACATTTTCAGCAATAACCCTCTGACAATATTTTTTTTGTGTTATTATTTTTTTCAAATAAATCTTGTTGCCCAAAGTTGGAGCAGCATGCCAAATTTAACTACAAAATCTAACTAAAGAGCCTCCTTTCTATTTCTTTGGCCCTTTCCTGAAAGGTAATGATCAAGGTGGTTTTTTTTTTAATATTTAAAAATATTTTTTTCCAAGATGAGAAATTATTTTATATTAAACAAATCTATCAGGTTTTAAATTGTAATGAATATTCTGCATGAATAATACCTTAGAGTGAAGTCTAACTACTCATTATCTAACTTCCATATTGCTTTCAGCAGAAATAAGGAAAGGTATTCTTTGGAGGTGTATGCATCACACTGGATCCAACAGGAGTAAGGCTGCTGCTGCTCCGTGTCCTCCAGTCTATCAGTAGTGATACTGAAGACGTTCCCAAGACACACAGGCACACACAAAAGCCCACATACACCCTACATATATGCATGTCAACATGGCTACCCACACAGATCACAGAGAGAAACTCGGAGTACCCACAGGGACATAGACAACACTAATGGCCTCATCCTGCTTCCCTCTGGGGCTGGGCAGGATGGAGGCGCACTTGTGAGAATATGTGTGTGTATATATATGTGTGTGTATGTGTGTATGTATGTGTATATATATGTGCATATATGTGTGTGTGATTGGTTTCCCACCTGGTGGCTGGAGATGATGTATCCCCTTGGACAGACCTGGATGGTGCACAAGACATTCATTCCTTGGGAGACCTTCATTTGGGTTCCGCGTGTATCCCTGCGCTCTTCTGGGCTTCTGCAGATGGGCTGATAGCCCAGGTGATCTGCCTGGGAGGAGCCCAGCAGGGGATTATTTGGGCTTTTCCTTCTATCATTGTCTGTCTGCTCCTCTGTTAGTGTGCAGATAAGCTTTATCACGTAATCCAACAGCACTGAAATGGACCACATCCAAGTGGAAGCTCTGCTGAAAGCCCATTTTTTAAGATGTTTTTCTACCTCTCATGCTAGCAACTACAAATACCTCTCTCATGTTGTGCTGATTTTGGCTGGGGTAGAATTAATTTTTTTCTCCACAGCAGCTAGTATGGGGCTAGGTTTTGGATTTGTGCTGGAAACAGTGTTGGTAATATAGAGATGTTTTTATTATTGCTGAGCAGGGCTTACACAGAATCAAGGTCTCTCCTGCTTTCCATACTGCCACTCTGGTGGCATTATGGAAAGCATGTGAGGTTGGAAGGAGACACAGCAGGGACAGGTGACCCCAACTGACCAAAGGGTCATATACCGTATGACATCATGCTCAGCATATAAGTCAGGGAGAAGTAGGACGAAATGGGGGAGGTGTTTGGAGTGATGGCGTTCTCGCTCCCAAGTAACTGCTGTGCATGATGGGGCCCTACTCTCCTGTGGATGGCTGGACACCTGCCTGCCCCTGGGAAGCAGTGAATTCCTTGTTTTGCTTTACTCGTGTGTGTGACTTTTGCTTTCCCTGTTAAACTGTTTTTATCACAACCCCTGAATTTTCTGGCTTTTACCCTTTGATTGTCTCCCTGACCCCACTGCAGGGGAAGTGAGAGAGCAGCTGCTTGGTTCTTGGTTGCTCGCTGGAGTTAAACCGTGACACATGTCCATAACATTTTATACCTAGTGCTATGTAATTGATTTCCATCCTTTCTTTAATTGTAACATATCTTGACTGACTTTTACCCTTAAAGTCATCCAGTGTTTTGCATTTTTTTTTCTGTACCCAAAATTTTAGACTTCATTCTGTCAGGTACCCTAATTTCCTTATGACCATGTTTTACCATGACTTGCTGGGGAGGGTTGGGAAAGCTTTCCTTCAGCAATGAAGATTTCTCTAAAGCTAGTCCTTACTGCTTCAGTAAACAATGAGACCAGAGAATCAAATAAGGGGAGCAGATGCTGGCCCCTTGTGTGCTGCCAGCTGGAGTAGCCGTAACAGCTTAGTCAATGCAGGAGATAGAGAGCAATGACAGTGAACCTGTAGCAGGATCTTTGGGGAAGATTCATGCATGAATGAACACTCCTTTACAGTTATAGGAAAGATATTTTTGTATGTCTGAGTTGTGATTAAGATCCAATAATGCTAGTAGATTTAGAAGTGTGACAGATAATGAGAAATAAGTCCTTTAAGTTCATTAGATACTGAAAAAGCCCACTGAATCACACAAATAATCTTCAATAGTTGGAATTCCTAATAACACAAGATAGCTATAAAGTCCTGTGTATTTTTTTCAAGATGCTGAAAGGTATTAACTAGTAAATTCTCATATTTTATCCGGAAGAGTAAACTTAACATGCAAAGTTACATTATCTCAGACAGTTTCATACAAGGTGCATAAGTGATTATGTCATGACTAAGGCAGACTGATTTCTGCAAATTTATGCCTAATCCACTTTCTCTCTTAAGGTAAAACATCATTTCCTGTAATGAATTCCAAATCGTTTTGCTGATAAGTTTTTTTCTAGGCACTTCAAATTTTGCCATTCACTGATATGCACGGAAACATATACTGAGTTTGTACATCCAATAAAATCAGAGAATAATGAGGTATATAAAAATATGTATATATGGAATACATTAACTGGTTGTTATTTCTTATTTCCTAAGTATCTTTCCCTTAAAAGCATATCTAAGTTTAGAGAAGTAAACACAGTACTATTATTTGCATCTTCAGTAAATGCCATTCAGCTCTCATCTTTATGTCTAGTACAGACGGATGTTCTTTTATTTTGTGTTTAAAGCTTCTTTAAGAGCAAAAACATGTTCTCTGTGTGCCTACAGTGCTTCATTCAGTGCTTTATTTCCCTATTAAGGAAATACTTTCTAGAACTAA
The DNA here is from genome assembly GCA_013397135.1 of Pachyramphus minor. Classification (NCBI taxonomy): domain Eukaryota; kingdom Metazoa; phylum Chordata; class Aves; order Passeriformes; family Tyrannidae; genus Pachyramphus; species Pachyramphus minor. The sequence continues at coordinate 51,327 of VYXB01001867.1, read as the reverse complement.
TAATAATTTCATACTGTTATAAATGTTAAGTGCATAGAGGTAGAGATATTCTATGAGGATTATTTATTTAGGCAAACTAGTTATATCTACGTTAGTTGTAGATTCTGTACTTTATAGCTCAACTCAAGCAGTTCTATAGAAGAACAGAGCTAGTGCAGACATCCACTTCATATGCATGTCAAAGGATTTTATTTTAGAGTAAGTCTAATGTGGTGTCAAGTCAGACTAGTCTTAATAGAGTGCATTAAGTGGGCATGTTCTGATTTAGTCACCTCTTAGAGGAATGCAGCACGTGCACTGGCAAAGCACAGCAAGCAGTGGCAGCTGGTAAATTGGCTTCAAAAGTAAGGTCCTGATCTAAGTTAAAATGTTTAGTATGAACACTTCCTGTAGCATATAAACCCCAACTTTAGGAAACAAATCTTACTAAACAGTACTAGAATATATAAACCAAATATAAACAGTATTAGAATTTATAAACCAGGGTCTGCAGAGGGGGAACAAGTACAAGGGAGTGCAGGTCTCTAGTCTCTGCATTTAACTGGTTATTAAATTTTAACAAATTTTACAAATTTCACCAAATTTTACAAATTTCTTGGAAGTTTGTTTTTCTTCTCTTTGTTTGCATCTGCCTTCAATGATCCTTACTCAGGTCTTTCTGGTAAATGTATAAGATTTAAGGTGGAGACCTCTCCATCTTATCCCAGAACCAAAATTTCTAGGGAAGGTTTAATTATTTGGTGAAAACAATCTCACCATGGATTTCAAATGGGGTGTTCTGTAATGACTTTAAGAATAGTGCCTACAGAAAACAAAATAAAAGAAAAACAGGTTTAAAGATGGCTTTAGAAGTAACTTGACTACTCTGCAGTTACTATAGAGATATTTTTATATGGATGATTCAAAATATGCTGCTAAAAGGTTAAATTATGTATAACTCATATAATATGCCAAAGGCTCCAGTTCCTTAAATAGAGCAGCTCTGTCTTCACTGAGTATTGGAAAATCTTGGGGCAGTAGATGTTCCTTTACAAGTTGCCTTATTTAAATCATGAAGTATCTAAAAAAGTATCTCCCAAAGGCCTCTTTTTCAAAACTAATTTTGAAAAATGTGATGTTTTGAGGCACAGTTACCTCTAGCTAAATGCTTGTTGGCTGGAATACCTCAGCTAGAACTGCATAGTTAAGATACAGCTTTTCAGCTGGCTGGATTATGTCTTCTAATTGCTCTACTTGCATTATTTGAATTCATGTATGCATAATGTGAAACAGTTCTAGTTCTTTTGCAATGTCCCTGCTTTCCAACATGGTTTTTATAAAGCCAGGAGCAATTTTGTTCATCACATATTGCCCCTCTGCTGTCAAGTGCAAGATCAACAGAGGCAACAGTAAAGGTCGGGTTTGGTGTTTGTGAAAACAATGTCTACCCAGTTATCACCACTGTCATACTGTCTCATTGTGCCCTTCTGTACCTTGTTATTAGAATCAGAACTTTCCCTTTTTTCATGTTTGCTTTAGGACAAATGATATTTCCACAACATGAAAGAGCTTCATATTGTCTAAAATAGCGGCTTCTAGACACAAAAAAACTTTTAGGATAAGAGCTATTCTTGGAATTAGAATTCTTTAAGAGTTGTCTTATTTCCAAAATATGGGATGAAATTTTGAAGACTTATGCTCTATTTGTGTTCAATCTACACACCTGTTCTCCTTCTTCTCTTGAAGTGTACTCCCACAGACACAACCTTCCATATGGTGGAGACTTCTTGTGTATTTGAAATAACGTTGTCTGACGCTTTAGTCTGGTCTTTGGAAATAACATGAAATAAGCTGCAATCCTTACTTCAGCATAATTTCCCTTGAAGTAGAATTAGCCACATTTTTAAATCTTCAAGGTTATATCTTAAATGATATAACCTTCAGAACACACAAATATCTATTTATACATATATAAAAATATAATTGTAGTAATGGCAACTGCAGAAATGGGAGCTTTCCTTTCAGGAATAGTTATCATTTTGAAGACTGGCTGATAAAAGGGTGCATACATTTATGTACAGATAGCTCAGTCTAGAGTAAGTGCAGTATTTTCAAATAGTGAAAGTAGAAGTGGTTTTTTTAATATCTCTATTACATTATTTCATTTGACAATGATGTTTTCACTTCTTGCTTGCTAAGAAAGCCTTCTCTCTCATCTTTTTTTTCCCCAGATTCTGTAATCCAAGGGCTCTAGCCCCCATAATGTTTTTAGCACTTTGGGGTGCTCACCTGATACTCCATGTCTTCCATCCCATTTCTCATTTCCAAAATTCACATATAAGTCTTAAAGACAACACTTCATATTTAAGTCTGTACTTGATTTACTTCAGCTTTTCATTCAGATTTGAAAAAGATTTGAAATAATGCATCCATTTTTTTCCATTGTTTCCTTTTTCACACACTGAGGGCAGATACTCTTTTGCATACCTTATATGATATGGTTTGACCTGCATCAGATGGTATTGCCTAAGTCGGTACGATGAGCATGGTGGAAATCTGAGCCTATCAGTTCAGAGCTACTTAGGACCCTGTCTGCAGTTTATCTTAAATGAAATATCAAGGAAAAGAACATAAAACATATACATATGATTTAAAAATAAAAAATCACATTAACATGTCTGATGTCAAGGAAGGAGTATTGGTAGAAAAGACAATAGTGGGCCTAAGATGTGTCAAAGAAGAATCTCATTAAATGCTGGACCTCAGTAACCATAACTCTTTTGGAGAACCAATAGTGAAGATTGCCTGGGGAAATGTTCCTGTCTCCATCTCTGGAAGTCTTTACAAAAATATTAGAAAAGCATATCAAGAATGACACATATATGAGGAATTGCTCTAGGCAGGAGGATGGACTTGAAATTTTCTTTAAGAGCCATCTAACTGTGAAAGCAAATAGATTTTTACTCCTTCCTGCCCTGATCAAGGAAATTGTAACAGGTCACAAATGCGAATATTCCATCAGTAAGGGTTTTCAACATCACATAGCATTAGACTTTATGTTGATCATCCTGTAAGACTGAAGTCTGTCTTATGAAAGAGAGGCACCAGTGGGCTTTTCATGGCATCTGCTCTGGTATTCTAATCTGGCAAGTCTTGTCTATATTTATAACTATAAATATTAACACTTTTGTGGAACCTCACATGTCCACCACATTTGTTGCAATAGGTCTATTGACCTCAAACTGAGTCTCATCCTCATAGCAAAGAGGGCCAGCAGCCATTTTTAGCATGTTGAGGGAGGCGATTCCCCCTCTATGCTCAGCACTGGTGAGTCCACACACAGAGTGCAGCGTCCAATTCTGGGCTCCTCAGAACAAGAGACCCATGGACCTACTAGGGTAAGTCTGGCAAAAAGCCACAAAAATGACTGCAGGACTGAAGGATCTTCTGCATTAGGAAAGACTGAGAGAGCTGGGACTGTTCAGCCTGGAGAAAAGCAGAGTCAGGGGGATGTTACCAATTTGTACAAATGATGGCTGGGATTGAGGAAGAGGGAGGTAGACTCTTCTCAGTGATGGCCAGTGACAAAGTAATTATTATTGGTAACAACCTCATGGACAGAGCTGGTGGTGCTCATTTGCTGTCAAACATCTGAGAAGATGACTGGGTCAGTGGCTTTATGTCCAGAGCAGTGCTGTCAAACACTCAGCACATCAGGCCAGCAGCACTTCAGCCTCTCTTCAGTGCTGCTTGCTTGAGCCCCAAAGTAGCAGTTTATGCCACTCCAGAATACCCAAGAAAAAACACCTACTTAGATTAAGCTGCGTATTTCCTTGCACCCATGAACACTCTTCTGCACAGTTCACTTCATGGCTTGAGATATATTCGCAGGAACATGTTTAGAGAAAGCATTGCAAATACTGCAGCACTGACTGACGTTTCCTTTACACTACGTGCTGGCACTCTGTAAATGGCACCGTAAAGCAGCAAGATGGATGTTACAGCAAAGTGGGAAGAGTTGTATGAATTAGGTTTAAAAATAATTAAAATCTGTAGTTTCAGTACTTTTCGTGAAAGATTATCTGTACAGCAAGAAAAAGAATTAATCTCCAGACACATGCAGATTAACATCTAGCAATGCTTTGTGGGATCTCTACTCAAAATTCTGAAAGTTAATTTGAAACACAGTGTTCTTCAGGTACTGTTCAGGCAGTGATTTAACAAAGAATAACAAGGCTGAATTAATGAACTGTTTTATTCTCACATGAATACACATAGAACTTTCAAGAGTAGCCATGCTTCAGGTGTCTTGTTTCGACTTAGTTAATTTTAGTTAATAAGACCTCAAAGAGAATGACTTTTTCCTTGAGTAGAACTCCCTCAGGGTGTCACTGCTGATTGGAGGAGGTAAAAACTGTGCCTATAAAAATGAACACAGTACAGTATTTGGACCACTCTCTTTTCCCTTGCAGCTGACTGTCAAATCAACTTTACTCCAATGTTCAGTGCAGTGGCCCCACATGATTCATAACTCCAGGCATTGAAAAGAAAAGAGTGTATTTTCACCCACAAATCTTTGTCAAATTTAAGAGGAAAAATATTTCTTAATGTCCTGAAAATAGGCACTATTTCTACACTTCATCTGCGTAGAAGTGCAAGTTCACATTATATCCACCAAGCTGAAAGAATCTTGGCATACCTGAAGGGAAGTCATGTAATTTTGTTAAATGGGAGCAGAAATTGCATACAAGTCAGATTTGCTTCCCTGAAGTTTAAGAGTCACCAAACTGTTCATGTTAGGTCACAAATAACCCCGCATTGTGTTATGTAGAGACTACAAGACTCTGAACTGGCTGGAACTCTTTGGTGGATCTGCCTAAGATTTTCTTTTTACAAGTCCTCCAAAAAACAGGCTTTTCAGCTCAAGTGCCAAGTCTTATTAGAGTATGAAGTGAAGGGGAAAATTAGACTAGGGGCAAAGGGGAATAGCCAACAAGGCTAAAAACAGTGGAAATAAATAACATTTATAACCATCTCTCTTGTACATGGAGCAAGAAAGCTCCTTTCTCGCAAGTTAATTTTCTGCCCACTCGGCAGAGGATTTGGAGAAATATCTGCTGTGCTGTACATTTCCCAGGAAGGTTCCTCAGTGCTGAGGTCATAAAATGCTGCCACATTTGGGGGATTACAGGTTTTCCTCTCCTGCACATACTCTTCATGAGACTTCACTTCTTGCTCAGAAGACAGTGGCCAGCACCCACTGTCATTGCACACACAGCTTTGCCAGGAAACCTAACACAGATTGCCTACACACCATGAACTGTGAACTCCTAATGTTATGCCCTCAATTTCACTGATTCCATGTCAGATGCAAGGGTCTGGAGGAAAATAGTCAAAGAAATGTGACTATTCCCTCCCCCTTCAACTTTGAAATTTGGTCTCAGAGATACCTTGATAAGATACCACATAAAAGCAGTATTTGATTCCAAATGGATTGGCTACATCTAATATTTGAACTTGGTATCACACAGGGAAAAAAAAAGCTCCTCAATAGAACACAGTTGTATTAACAACCATCTCTAATGTGAATAGGAGTATATCTTTATTTGTTAAACTGAACTATTTCTGTCTGAAAACTTAATTTAGGCAACAGAATTTCTCCGAGGCGAAAAATGTCATCTCCTGCAGTTTCCTAACTTTTTTCTTTCAGGGAAAAAAGTTCAGGCCTCAACTTCTGTAGCATGTGAAATCTTTTCCCTTTATAAGTCATGATAGAAATGCAGCCAAGAACAAAAAAGTCAGAAAATAAAAGCAGCAAAATTACTGTTCTCATTAATGTATTTATTAGTTATAGAAAAAAAAAAAATACCCCAGTGGCTACCATTCGCTCAATAAGAAAAGCAGCGGAAAATATTGGCTACTTAATCCTCAATCACAAGCTTTTTACAAATATTTTAATGTACATTAAGATTGCAATAGAAGTAGCATAGTCAGAATCACGGAATCATGGAATCACAGAATGGAAGGGGCCACAGTGGGTTACCTGACGCAATCTCCCTGCTCAAGCAGAGTCATCCTGGAAAACACTGTGCTCCAGTACAATATCTCCGGTGAGACAATCTGCTCCAGTGCACAGTCACTAGTACAATAAAGAAACTCTTCCTCATGTTTAGGTGGAACTTCCTGTGGATCAATATCTCCCCATTGCCTATTGTTTTATTGGTTGGCAACACTGAGAAGAGCCTGACTCCATCCTCTTGACACCCAACCTTTAGATATTTATATACATTAATGGGATCCCCTCAGTCGCCTCTTCTTCAGGCTGAATAGACCGAGCTCCCTCAGCCTTTCTCTCTAAGGGAGACTCCCTTGACTGACTCAATGGCTTGAAACTGGACCTGCTTCAGAAACTCCGTGTCTCTCTTGTCCTGAGGACCCGAGAACTGCACACAGGGCTCCAAATGAGGCCTCAGCAGGGCTGAGTAGAGGGGCAGGGTCCCCTCCCTCAACCTTCTGGCAATGCTCTTCCTAATGCACCCCAGGATACCACTGGCCTTCTTGGCCTCCAGGGCACATAGCTGGCTCATACATAGCTTGCTGTTCACCAGGACTCCCAGGTCCTTCTCTGCAGAGCTGCTTTCTAGCAGGTCAGCCCCCAGTCTCTACTGGTGCCTGGGGTTATTCCTCCCCAGGTGCAGATCCCTGCATTTGCCCTTATTAAATTGCAGACGGTTCTTCTCTGCCCACGGCTTTAACCTCTCAAGGTCCCTCTGAGGGGCCACACAATCCTCTGAGGTATCAGCTACTCCTCTCAGCTTTGTGTCATAAGTGAACTTGATGAGGAGGCATCTGCCCCTTCATCCAAGTCACTGATTAATAGGTTAAAAAATAGTGAGACCTGTATAGTACCCTGGGGGACAACACTGATGACAGGCCTCCAACTAGAATCTGTACCACTGATCACAATCCTCTGGAATCTGCCACTTAGCCAGTGTTCAATCTGTCCCACTGTCCACTCATTCAACCCACACTTCTTGGGTTTGTCTGTGAGGATTTCATAAGAGACAGTGCCAAAAGCCTTGCTGAGGTCAAGGCAGACAATACCCACTGCTCTCCCTAGTCTGAACAATCATGGCAATCTTGGTACACCTTTACAAAGACATGGAACACTGAACATGTCTGTTCAGTTTTCCAGGTTTTCCCATAAAGTTTATATCAGGCATTTAAATCAAATACTTGCTTTAGGAACTGAAATATTAGGAATGCTAAATCTCTTTCTTATTAAATTAAGAACTTTTTTTTTCCAAAGGTAGATATTTAACCTGAAAAGAGTAGCTGAAGTTAGAAATAATATAGTTTATTAGGCTGAAAATTAGAGTTTAAACTCAAAATCTGTTAACTTGAGAGACATTAGAATTTAAAGAGGTTAGATAATTTTTCTAGATTCTCCAAATTTCGATAAGATTGAATTTGATTGTCCTGTAAAATTATGCTTTTTATCTAAAAAGTTATGTATTATTTAGGAACCAATTTCTCTGCTTCTCACCCTCTACTAATATTTAAAACAGCATGTATTCAACTTTAAAAAACAGAATAATATACAGAAAAGTCTTACCATACTTTAACTAGAGACCCATCTGAATTTTACCTATTTTCAGTTCCATATAGCTACATCCTATTGTGTTCAGTTAACAATACTGATTACTAGTAGGCTGCACCTGCAAAGCCCAAAACCATTATCTGCTGAAACAAGCCTTTGAAATTTATGTTCAAATATTTTCTGTTCTACAAAGCAGTTTTATTTCAAAGAAATCTCCCTTCATACCTTTCTGTGTTACACACATCTCAGTTGCTTAGCTAGAGCAGATATTAAATCCATCATTTCTCAAAGGAGGTGCTAAAAGGGTGATTCACCCATATAAGAGGCAAGCAGAGATGGATATTTTTTTTAATGCAGCTTCTAGAAGTTTCTTTGTCTGATGACTCCCTAGATGGTTTTCATTATCTCCTTCATGAAACATTAACCCCCCTTCCCAAGATGAAACAGAAAGTGATAAAAATTCTCTCACTTCAGAAAAATAAATCCAGTGCAGGGCCAACTACTTCCCTAGTGACCAAATGCTACTTGCTTTAAATGGGAGCTTTGTATCACCATTTTATTGTACCTGCAACTTTATACTAGGCACTCAGGATAATAGTTTAGCCCCTAGCTCAGGAGTTGTTGTGACTCTTGTGTTTCCAATCCTTCCAAGCCATCAGCTTTGTTCATGCTGACAAAGGAAATATTTTTCAAGCACAGGGTGCCCTTGACAAGCACTTATGCCCCCTTTAAAATAATTTTTGTATTCTGCTGAATACAAAAGAACTAAAAGCATGGCCAATTAAAGTGCCTGCCATAATGGTCACAAGTTGCAGTTTCATAATCTTTACTTTTAGTAGGATTTAAGTGAGGAATTTAACATACTTCCACAAATTAGGATGTTCCACATTGCTCAAACTCAGTGTGAGGGTGAAACAAAAACAATTCTCTCCAACCTCCCCTCAGCATGAAGCTTGTAAAACTGTGCGAGACTATGCATCACACCTTAATGACATGGAAAATATGTCTGCACTTACCTGTCTTGTGTCCTGGTCAATGTGAGATGGGATCAGTTCAAGTCACTGGATCAGGTCAAGTTGGGTTCTGGTTAACATTTTTCTTCTGGAGAGATTACCACACTTGGCATGCTTCATAGAAGGGAAAGCACATCTAAATATGCTACCTGAACAGGAAAAGAAGAGAAGGGTTGTGAGTGGAACATTATGGACTTGCTGATCACTAGCCAATAACTATGAGAAGAGAGAAGCAGTATATTCTTAACATATAGATAATACCTTTTCAGTTGCTTCATTACAATCATAAGAGTTAGGTTGGAAGATATCTCCAGAGTTTATGTGGTCCAACCCCACCACTCAGAGCAGGACCCACTTAGGTTGCTGAGGTTTTCAGTATATCTAAGTATATAGCAGACAAGAAATGAATATATGAACTCTATTTTTTTGCATGCTCTTTATTATCTGACCTCCATTCTCTTTGTCTAGACTCCCACGCTCCTCCTCCCTCTCGGGTCTTTTTATGCCTTTTTTTTTGCTGCAATCATAAATCAAATATGACACCCCCAATCCTAGTGTTTCTCTCACAGTCCCTCTCCCACATTACTTCCATCATCTGGTTTGTGTTTTTATTTTCCTAATATTGAGGAGTTATATTTCCTATATTTGAGGAGTTTTGCTGCTTCTTATGACAGTATATACATAATTTACCTGTATAAATCTTATTTGTAAGTACTTGCTCTATTGCAAGGTTTCCCCATTTGTTTGTCCAGGCTTTTATTCCCTGAGTTTTGTTGAAAAATATAAAGAGATGAGGATATTGCATGTCTAACTGAGCAATTACAGCTCAAGAAAACCTTCTGGAGTACAGACTGACACAGGCAGAGAAACCACAGCTGCTATAAAGACTGGGAGAACTCTTCCAAAAAAAGGCACCAAAAGCAAAACTCATCTTCTCATCCCATCCTCTCTTATTTCCAACAAAGTGCCACATCCAGTCCTTTCTGTCAGATGGACAATCCTGTCCTCCTTGATGAGCCTCTGGGCCTTTTTATCTTTGCTTGTTTGTCTACCACCTCCATATCCCCATCTTTTTCTAAGTCTCATAAATGCTGTCGTACATTGGGAAAGATCTGTCCTTCTTTCTTGGCAAAGCCAGTGGCACCACTTAAGCTGCTGCCACTTTTATTCTCTATCCTGTTGGAGGAATGAATGTGGGCTTTCTTTTGAAGAGGAAAAGCAGTGAATATATCCCAAATTTTCAATTTATGTCTTGTTTATACACAAGTTAAAATTTCAGTAAAATACTTAAAGACATCGTTGTTTTTTTTTTTCCTTTCCAAATAGTTGAATTATAATCTGTGACATCCCAGATTTTCCCTCCAGCTTTGGTAGGTTGGTGTCTGCTGTAAGACAGAGGTAAGGTTGTAGCCTGCAGTAGTGATCACCTGGAAAAAGCATAAAGGAAAGAGAAGAAATAAAAAACATGTCCAAGGAATCTCAATTGATCAATAGCAAGCCCGTTGTAGGGCAACAGCATTTCTGGCAGATTTATGTATAAACTGCTGTTAGAGACCTTGATGACAGGAGCTCTACAGCCTCCCAGGTTCCTTAGTCTTCACTGTCCACACTTCAGAGGATCCCACCCAGCCCAGTGCCTGACCTGCATCTCCTGGTGTAGCCAAAGTCCATTGTTGTGTTGCCTGACCTAAAGCTTAAAGAAGGGAGGCTAATTTTCACCTCTTTGCAGCAGTCTTTCTGTAGTTCATCCCTCTTTCAGTCATCTCCATTTTGTTCCAAAAATCCCCTGACTGAACCGCAAGAGTCACTAAATGATGCCAGGCAGAATTAAGAGATGAATTTGCTCTCCTTGAGACTCTATTCACAAGCAAAATAATGTCAACCCACCCCAAAACATTTTCTTCTCACTGTTTTTGTTTTCTTGAACACGTACTTGGATAAATATTCATGATTAGAATAGAAGTTACTCGGGGAAAGGACTGTCCCACATAACTAGCATTAAAGAAATTCTTTTCTAAAGATCTTGCAAGAAGAAAAATATATAAATCTGCCATCAGAAGAATTCTGCATTACTCCTTGGAAAGTTAGAGATTTCTTGGAATTGCTCATCCAGCAAGGAAGCTAAATTCCAGAAACTGTTAAAAAAGTAGTTTATGAATCCTGTGAAGTTTGATACTTTTGACTTCAGAGAAGAGATTTCATTCTAAAATACAGTTTTGCAAATCCTTTTGGTTTCTATATTTACTGTTGTTGTCTGTTTTTCTCTAGTTACAAATAGCATTCCAAAATCTACTGTGGAATTGCAAGCTGGGCTGCTTGAGGCACAGAGATCAACATATATTTGGATTACGTGGCACTGTTTGCAGAGAAAATTTGAGCTAAATACCTGCTGAACCACTGCATGATGCTTTCAGGTAGCTATGCATTAGCTAGCTCAACAAGGTACATCAGGTTTTATACTTTGCTCTGGAGCCTGTATCCCATGAGACTACAAGTGCTTTCAAGACACTGAAAATCAACAAAAATTCAAAGCATTTTGTAACCAGCAGGATGTGTTGAGAACATTACAGAGAAAAGCCCAAGGAGAAACATCCAGAAATAACGCTGCAATTTGTAAAACAGGAGGGAAATACAGTTGAATGAATATAGACATCACAGAGGCTAATGATTCATCCTAATTATTTCCTTCTCTGACAAAATTTTGCAACATGTCCAATTAGCATCAAGGAACCTAAACCTGTTATACTAGAAAATGGCTAGCTATTAGTATAATGACATTAGTGCACATAAAAAAAAATTAAAACCGAAGCCAGAACTGCTATTCTGGATATGCTGTAAGTAAGTTCAGGCTTCATAGAATCATAAAATCATAGAATGGCCTGGGTTGAAAGGGAGCTTAAAGATTATTTAGTTTCAACCCCACTGCCATGGACAGGGACACCTTTCATTAAAACAAGTTGCTTGGAACTCCATCTAGCCTGGCCTTGAATCTTACCAGAAGTTAGATTTTCTGTGGTAACAGAGTTATTCCACACACTTTGTCGTGTTTATGGGAGGTAAAACATAACCCAAACTGATCAACCCAACCATTTGCTTGGTTTCTGAGTTCAGATTAAGAGCTTTCCAAACCTAATAGAACGGGATTAGTACTAAACTCAATTGTCATTAATGTTTCTGCTGGCAATTAATCCCCATCTATATTTTTTCACTAAGATAATCGGTTTTATGAGCTCTTACATACTAGAGATACAGATGCCATAATTTGTTTAGTTTTAGAGTTTGTAAAGAAAAAAGAAACTTTGTCAAATGTCTGAATCTATCTTTCTTCATAGGAACACACCACTGGCAATCAGCTTAAACTCAGATAGGAAGTAGGCTCCATTTAAGTACACAAAATGTAAGTACCTGAGATTGAGATTAGAGGTCTTGATGGTCTGAGACAGAGGTGAGATTTACATGGAGCAATCTAAAATCCTGCGCGCTATTTTAACACGGTGCTATCGGCCATGTTCAATTAGTTGTCTTCCTACCACATGCTCCTTGTCACCCTACTCCTGTCTACCACCTCTCTTTCGTGCTTGTCTCCCTGGCTTTCTAGGAGAACTGCTGAAAGTACCATCTATTTAATCGATGGGAGACATTGAACTTCTTACCTATGCAGAACACAATAAGTTGGAGCAGGGACGATATATTCTGAGCTACACAGGAAAGACCTATCTTGCACAGAATAAATTAGAATACACTTTAGACAGAAGATGCAATCACGAGACAATGGAGGAGTTAAGGCACAGCACACATTAAAATTATCCCTGAAAAGGACTGATATTTGTTTGAACTGTTACCACTTTTTCCATGTTCAGTGAAATGAACTTCTACTCTTCCCACTCTATCCGTAACTTTGGAATGAAAGGACAATGAAACAAGAAAAAATAAATTAAAAAAGACTCAAATAAAAAGAAGAATTCTTCAGTTTATTCCAAGCTTTTAAGGTTTTATTGCTTTTCCTGCTCTGTTTATGTCAACAAACAAACTGTCTCCTCTCCCTTAAGTATCTGCGTTCCATATCGTGTTTGAAGCTGGCAGGCGAATTTTCTGATGGTGGTAGAAACAAGATCAAGGAGACACTTGTTTCCTTTATCTTCTATCATTTCTCAATACCTTTCTACCTCATGAAAAGCATGTCTTTCAGAGAACCCCTCAGTGCTGCAAATTAGTACTTTTACAGAAGAAATGATAGACTGCTAAAGCACGAACTTGTGTGTTTCCTCTCTTCAGTGGCCAGAACAGGAGGGGTCTCTGTCATTCAGTGATCTTTGCACAGCAGCTCTGCATTCATTGCAGCATTCTAGGGTGAAAAGTGCCCTGAAAGGGACAGCAGAGAATTGTCTGGGCAATTTTGGCTGGCAACTTTTGAAGGAGAAACCATGCCTCAGTAGTTGCATACACCATCCTGTGAACAGCAAGATCTTAGTACCATGAATATATACTAGATGATACCGATAACATGTAATTTTTAGGCCTACCTATATGAAAATATACACAGGCTGAAGCACAGTTCCATCACTGATTCATTTTCATTGCATTTAAAGAGACAGTATTAATGTACAATGGGCAGGACAAGGAAATAAAGAACCGAGTTTGAAAATGGAAAAGGAACAAAGACATGGGGAAAAAAGGAATATTTTCTTCAGAAGATACCGAGCCTTTATCAATTTTATTCTTGCATCGAAAATGCACTGCCTCTATCTGAATTCATAAACCTCTATGTTGGCTGTAGTAGTTTTTAAGGCGTTACAAAACTTCTTGTTGAAATATCCATGAACCAAAAGTTAAATACAAAAGAAGAGAAGAGAATAAGATGGCGGCAGAAAAAAGTGCTGAAGAAAAAGAACATGAGGAAAAAGGGTCAGCAGGGTTGTAAAAGCGATGAAGCAAAAAATAAACCTGAATAGGATATCCAGACAAACACAATGCTATCAAGATTAAAACAAAAAGCCAAACAAAAATCCAAGCCCTATCCATATGTGAAAGAGCAGCCAAAGCTGGGTCCATGGAAAGTAAATGGTCCACAAGAAACTCCTAAACACCATTGAAGATATTTATTAAGAACAAGCTATCCCCTAATGTTCCATGTATTTTATTCCACAAAAAAAGACATAAAACATCCCAGAAAATGTTTCTTCTGAGATGCAACACCTTGAACAACACAGAACCAAAAATATTCAAAAAGATGACACTGGAAAAGGTGCTTACTTGAGATAGAACAGGAACCTCAGTTTCAGCAAATATCCTGTCTTTCCTGAGACAGACAAGAAAGTAACAATTTCAGCCGATTATTTTCCTGGTATCCTAGAGATGTCCTCAGCTATCTTCAGCTATCAGTGACTTGTCACATAAAATGAGGTGTTAGAGAAGGCTACAGAGTCTACAGAAGTCTACCTTGCAAGCTTTGTTGCTTTAATGCTTGCTTAGAGCTAATGTAAGGAGGAGTTGCTCTTTTCCTCATCTTCAAAGGATCTTCGAGTCTTTTAAATTGACCATAACCCTACCGTGGGAACAAGAGCTTTTTGGTGCTCACAGAAAGAGGACTTATAAGGGTAATCAATTTGAAGCAAATAACATGACAATCTTGAGCAGAGTTTTTGAATAAAAACAGTAAAAAAGTCACCATAAACCTTACATATAGCAATGACAAGATTAACAAGCTCACATTGTAGAAGACAAGAAATACATTTTGCTAAAGCTTTTTTCTGTAACTAAGAATAATTCTTTCAGACAGAAGCAGTGAGAGACAGTCCAAGGTCCTGTGGTAAATGAAAAATTGATGGCAAACTATGAGTATAGATTTTAATGACTGGTTTTATTAGTGCTGTTATGACCCACTGTATAATTTGTCCCTGGAATAATTTTTCTGTGAGCTTTCTGGGAATTAAGCATGTGCAAGTCCCTTTGACTTGAATGAAAATCGTGCAGTGAAATCTTGTGCAAATCTGAAAAGTGTATGCACCCCTGCTATACAGAGCAGAACATTTTCTATGCAGACTTTCTCATTCACTTTACAGATTATTGAATAAATACATTTCTAATAACCTTAAGTATTTGAGGCTGTTTTCTGATATGAACTTAAGTTGTTGTGAGAAAATCATGTTGTGCTTTTTCTGAGATCTGGGCAGCAAAGACAGTCCACCTGCATTGCAAAATGTATGCTAAGATTTCATTAAAAACTGAATCTTTATTTCAGAAGTTACAAAGACCTTGATTTTATTCTTGCATCCAAAATGCACTACCTCTGTCTGAGTGCACAAATATCCATTTCATTTGTAGTAATTTTTAAGGGATCATAAGATTTCTTGTTGAAATACCCATACACCTAAAGTTAAAAAAGAGGTAATTTAGAGATCATCTCAGAATTGTTTGCAGGCCAGGTATCTCAGTGCTCAGATACCTTATAAATGAGGTGAGACAAGTAAATCTGATCAGAGAGGAGAGCTGTGGCCAAGGGCAGGAATCAGACTCTTACTGCACAAGTACTCTGTGACACCTGCACGCTGGACAGTCACATTTAAGACAGACTCATTTAAGACATAGTTGACAAAGAGAACTAAGTGTCCCTAATGATCTTTGACTAGCCTGAAGACATTGCAATCAACATATCCTGAGTAACAATATCAAAATTTAAAAATAATGAAAAATGTTTAAGAAAATATTCTATTTGGATATTCTAGGTAGTACAGTAAAAAACCATGCTGACAATCCATTTTCTTTAAGAAATAATGAAAAAATAATCTTACTTTATCACATATTTTAAACTGTTCTCATCTTCTACTAGCAAAATGAGTCTTCTACTAGCAAAATGAGTCTCCCACTCCCTTCCACTGCAAATGTTAGAAAAAGTGATAGTGAAGAAATAATAATATGCCCCATTCACTATTTATTTTTCAATCTGTAAAAGTGGAAAATCTGACTGGTGTTTTGAGTGGAAGATAATGCTCAACTTCTTGTTCCTAAACTTCTTCTTCTTCTCTTATCATACAGGAATAAGAATATTCAGATTACTCAGAGAAATTGAAAAAAAACCCAAACCAGCATTTTCAGAACTTCATACTGAATATATGTGTCCTACACTCATAATTATTTATTTTCAAATTTTCTCTTGAGATGGTCATCTGCATCTTATGAAACTGGTTTTTTGAAACTGAGTTGCAGGAACATTTAATAATTCTAAATTCCTAATTCTTAGTAATCTGCTGCTCACCTTGTTTTTAATTTAAACAGCTCTGATACACAGGAACAATACTTTAACAAAAAATGTACTTGACAGTGCTCCTATCTTAAAAAGGTAGTGATTTCAGTTAATATTATGTTGACTTAAAATATAAATGTTAGCACATCTGGAACTCTAATAAAAACAAACAGCGGATGTTAGTTTTTCCGAATAATGTTTTTTTGAGAATATATCATTTTCATTAGGCTAACTTTGTCTTAAAATCAAAGCCTGGATATTTAACTAGTAGTCAGAAACGGAACTTCATAAAAACAGCATGTTTCTGTCTCAATAAAAGAATTTAGAAATTACTTTTGAGTCGAGGAACAACATTTCCAAATGTCAGGTTTTGACAGGAGTCCTGAAGACACCTGCAAAGACATTTTTATTACAAAGAAAGTAAAAAGTCTGACTTATTTTCAATGTCAGGAAGAAGGAAGTGGCTGATTTTTCCAACCACTTCACATAATTTAAAGAAATGGGTTCAAGTCATGAATTTCAGATTTAAGGTGCTTCCAAATGTAGTTTGAAAAGCCTTGTAGTTGTGAAGCCATGTGCCTTGTTGTAGGTTTGGATTGATTTTGCCATGTACAGGACTTCAGTCTGTTGTTCCAAGTCATGCTCCCTATTATTTAATCTATTCTGCCTTATAGGACAACTGGTGGCAAGCATCTCAAAATTCCATGCACTTGCTGGGTTTTGATCTTTCTGACTCTCTGGCTGTCTATCCGGGTCTTGTTCTTTCTGATTCTCTGCCTGTCTATGAGTCTTCCTCCTAAAATACATCATTAGAGATGAACACTTCTGGCATTTCTTTTGGAAGGCAGCATCTATATATCAATACATATCTATATATCAATATATGGATGTGCCCTTATCCTCAGAAATGGGCTGAGTTAGATTGTTTGTAAGACAGTGTAAATTTATCATAAAAGAAGCATATTTTGCTTTTCATCTAACAGGGTCAAAACTGTCATTGTTGAACACAACTGATGTGTGTTGAAAAAGAACTGAGTGAGAGAGACAATAGGACTTGACACATGTGGTAAGTCCCTTAATGATTTGAAAGGTTGGTCTCCTACGTTTTGGAATGGGGGCCTGGTGATGCATCTCTGATGTTCATTTTGTTTTGATCATTTCTGTGCAGATCATGTTACAAAATAATAAAAAATTGTACAAATATGTTGTCTAACTGTGCAGCTTTACATAAGTTCAAGTCTTTTGAAATTGTGCTGCAGTCAAGTAAAGTTTTAAAAGTATAGAGCAACAGGCATAACGCAGAAAGTAAATCACTGTTATTTTATCTCAATAACCTAGTCAACTTTTCAGCCATTTCTAATAAGTATTTCAGTATGGCAATTTCTTGTAGCAGTCTGGCTAATTTATACAGTTGTACTGCTTTGTTTTTTAGGGTTTTTTGTGGGTCAGATTTAGAATTTGCCTACAGCATGGCTGCAACTGGTGTTGCAGATTGGCTTTTAGTTTATGCAATAAGAGTACCTGTTTGGACTATTAACCATCAGATCGCTACAAAACCTTGATTTTTTTTTCATGTAGCAAGGATGTTTTTTTTCAAAGTCATAAATTTCATATCAAAATTAAAGCTATTGTTTGGGAGGGGTAATGAAGGGATGAAAAAATTAAATGAAAGCTGGAGAGAGTAGATGAGGAAATGCTGTGGATATTTGTCTCCTGGAAAGCAGTTGAATTGAAACATCCTATGAATTAATAAAGTTTATTTAATATGAGGTTTTACCCCATTGTTCCTATTAGCAGATCTGATTTGTATGTGGGACTATGCCAAGGACTGATCAGGTTACAAAACTTTAACCTATACCATTTTATATTAGTACCTTAGAAAGCCATTGTCATGGGTTTGCACTGTACTGCTGGAAATAACAAAACATTGACATTTCAAAACCAAATAAGCATCTTAACCTTGTGAGAGCTGTAATACACTATTTACTGTTTTGTTATTACTAGCCCTGGGGAGAACTCTAAAGAAACGTCTAAAAAGCAGAAGCCTCAAATTGCCTTCCTGCAGTATGGAAGTAAATTTTTTGACCTGATTAAGGACAAAAATATAGGCAGCTGTAAATGGGTAGGGAGGACCTTTAAAGCATCACTTTTAAAGCATTCCATTGAGAAAACGTAATTCTCCACAGAACAAATGAAAGAAAAAGTACATTTCAGGGAAGTAAATTGTTCAGTGCGTGTCAAGCAAATGTAAAACACAAATCATAACAGACATGACTTTTGCCCAGATAGCAGGAGGGGAGGAGGGAACACTTATCCCACAGTTTCTACTTTGGAAGAGACAATATTTTCTTTTCTACTTATTCCAGATTTGTGCTTGAAGAGGAGAGGAGTAAACAGAGAGGGAAAAAGGCCAAAGACAAGAAAGGTCAATTTTAGCTCCCAAATGCAGCTGTATGTAACAGTAACAGCAAGCTTAATCCTCTCCCCCTCTGTGGCAGTACAAGGAATTGGTGAACTGCAAAGCAGAGAAAACTAGCAGCTAGGGATTAGTGAGAGCAGGACTAATTCCTTCCGCTAGCCACATAGGGAAAAGAGGGACAAACTCTCTGCATAGATCTGGGTCAGGTGGGAGGAGCAGAGAACACACCAGCATACACACTAGTTCTGATCTCAGCTGTAAAAAGTGTTAAAATACAATTAAAGGCTATAAAACATATGGTGATGAAATTAAAATCAGGAAAGAGGCTGAGGTGTCACAACAGTTAGTTCTCTGGAATTACCATGTCCACGTGCAGCAGCAGCCAACAGAGGACAACAAAATGTTGAACACTGTCACGATGGACTTTGAGAACAAGGCAGAGGGTTGTGTTTTGCCTCTGTAAAAACTTTGGTATTCATGCCTTGAATATTTTGTGCAGTTCTGGTCTCCACACCCTAAGGTAGATGTAGCAGATTTGGAAGCAGAGAAGGCCAACAAACACAATGAAGCATCATTGAAGGGATGAAGGGATGAAGCATCCCACATAACTGAAGAGTTTGAACAGTCTGGGATCTCAAATTCAGTGAGGGGAAGGTGTGAATGTAGGCTGACTGAGGTTTACAAAATGATGAATGTGATTAATTGGGTGACTGAAGAACAGTTATCCACAGTTATCTTGCAGTATTAGGGGTACTTACTAAAACTAGTAGGTCATCAGTTTAAAACTGATAAATAAAACACCTTTTCACAGAGAAACTGATGAGCTTAAGAAGCTGTTGCCACAGGAGATTGTAGAGGCAGAAGAATGAATGGTCGCAAAAGAGTTTGAACAAACTCGTGAACAGATCTATAAGCAGATACCAAAGGGAATATGGAGGCACCTACTATCTGATGTGCCTAATAAACTGACTGTGGAAGTTGGGAAGACCAGGTGAATGGATTTGAAAAACTGCCCAAGATCGTATGTTCCCCCCTGTTGACTAACAGGGTTTTTGGTTATCGTCAAGGCAGAAGGCCGGGCTTGATGAATCATTGTAGTACCATCCAGTAGGAATTTTGCTGATTTAACAGGTAGACTACAAAATCTGTTTTTTAAACTCAAAGCATTTCTTCAGGCACAAATTTGAAAGTTTAAAGCATTTAAATCCTCATAATTTCTTTTGTTATTATTTTCATCTGTTGGCTAATTCTCACACTTAAGGGACACACATTTGTGTTTTTTCTAACGATAGGCATTCCCTTCCAGACAGAGGTAGGGATTAATTAACCCATGTCTACTTTGTCTCATACAGATACTCATCTCTATATGTATAAATATATTCATGACCACACACGTTTTTAAAGGGTAATTTTGGAGACGACAAAGTGGGCTCTAAAAAGTAGGCCAATCCGTGAATTCCATGTCGGCCACAATTCCCCTTCTATCTTCTGTCTGGTCTTTAACATCCCAGTCATGCCTGTGTAGCAACTCCTGTGTAGCCTCTGTGCAACTCCAGAGTGGTGGAGCTGGATAGCTCTCATAGGACCTACCACCTCTGCAGGGTTCCCCTGTGGGCTCTGCCACTTTAGAAAACTCGAGTGTCAAAGATATAACACAGAGAATGAGGCAATTGTTGTAGTCCTTTCACATTGTGCCCTGCTTCAAGAGAAAGCCTGACTTCCACAATGTCACAATCTCTATTTCTAGAAAGCATGGTCATTAACAGATAAAATGAAAACACAATAGAACTGGTGATAGTATGTTAATAACATTTTGTTCCTATTATCTATTCTGAAAGTTACAGCTTATGTGATGTTTCATACTCTTATGTGAGATAAAGAAGAGGGATATTCATACTCTCATTTTAGATGCAAATACACTACCATTAATTTTCTTGAGGCTGTATCGTATATCTAGATTGCATAAGTGGTGATTGGATGAACTGGACCTTCAGATTACCAATTCTCTATATTCTTTTCTATCCCCTGGTGGGTGTTGTTTCTACTGGAAACTATGATAAAAAAGAAACTTCTTATACTTAAACAGTACTCCTACTTGCTTTATGGCTGTAGGCTGGCTATCTCTTGACTCATGTCCCTAGTTATCATGTGAATGTCTGTTTTAATTTCTTTTACCATGAGTATATCTGCCTGGAAATTTCCAGCCAGCTTGCTATAAAAACAAAGAGGACATTGTTCCCAGAAAATATGTTCTTTATACTGTTGGAAAAAGTTTCCCCTTGTGGTGTTAATGTGCCTACATACTTCACTCCTTTTTATCTTGATTGTATTCTATTCAGGTTCCTATACTGCAGCCAAGACTGTGGTGCCTGAATACCTCGCACAGCTAGGCACCCATCAAGGTGAGCTATGGTGATCAAGTTGCCACTCCATTCCCTTTCCTCACATAAAAGGATGTTGTATTAGATCTGGGTGCACATATTCCTCAGCTGCTAATTGGTTTGAGCTGCTGCAAATGAAAGTAAGGTCAAAGAAGCTTTATAGTAATGCTGGGGAGTTGATATTTTTGGTCATTCTTTATTCTAATTTTATTATTTCAAGTTCAGAGCTATAAACAGAGGTGAAATTATGCACCCTGAACTCATGAGCAGTGCCCTTAATGTGAGGGAGGGCTTAAAAAGCACTGCTGTCCATATTGGCAGTAACTGAAAGTTCCCAAAGATATGACATTACTTGATCTCATTCTATTGAATACTTATTTGCAAAGACTTGTCATAAATACTGATTTTTATGATTTAATTGTGTGGAAGAGTAGGTAAATTGCTGCTACCAGGAGAAAATCTCATCTTCTGCTTTCTATCAACAGAACACCTTTGCATTGCTGTTCGGGTATCATTTCTTCAACTAAGTTTGGAGGAGATGGCTTGCAAGTGCTTGCAGATTTTAACATTTGTGGCCACATAATGTGACTTGTTATAGGTGACTTCACGGTGGTGAAATGTGATTGGGGGAATTCAACAACAAATATTGCCAAAGAAATTTCAGCCAGCAGGTCCTTTCAGGCTTTTTGCAAACTACTGGAGAACTACTTTACTGCAGTCTGCTTACTCTGATGTTCACAAAAGATACTGTCATTTATGATGTCTGAAGAGCTGTATCTTCACCTATAGCTTCAGTTGCTAGTGAAGCTGCACAAACAAAATTGATGGAGCACATTATGGATTTTTTACTTGCCTGGAAGAGGAAAATCAATTTCCATCTAATAGAGCAGGAGGTCACTAAATACTACCAGCTGCTCTGTGACACTTTAGACTTAAGCAGTCCTCCTATGAGAAAGACACGAGTAGTGAATAGGATCCTGGAGTGCATTAGTACACAGATAAATAGAGAGGAAAATTAGACACTGAGAACAAAAAAATGAGCTGAGAAAAGAGAGTAAGCTGCAATTTTTTAAAGAACATCAGGACATGACACACAGAAGCTGAAGCAACTACATCTGAGTCAGACTTGCTACATAATTTTCTTATGATGGAGAGCTTGAACTCGCATGCAGGCAGCAAATCTGCTATAGGTGAGACTGTGGGTCATTCAGTAAAAGACGGCTGCAGCTCTGAGTGACATATAAAGTTAAAATGATGTAGGCAGTTCACTGCTGGGTTATATTTAGAAGACATGGGTATCAATAAATAAACAAATGAATAAAAGGAATCCAGATAATCCTAGAAGCGAACTGAACAAAGCTGTCCCATTATCCTTATATTCCCTAGTCATTTTCCTTTTCAGGGGGGTGACCAAGGGAGCAGGTGGGACGAGAAGGACCTGCATGCTTCTGTGAATAAAAGCTGAATATAGTTTCAAACTGTGATAAAATAATCATGTTGCATTTGTGTAAAAAGAGGGTTTTTTTCCTATGAACACATCTGAATGTCCTGTCCTTGTTTGTAACTGCCAGGTGACAAATTCATTTTAAGGAAGATGCACACGCCTTGGGTTTAGCATTCAGACTACTGTTCAAAGCTGGTGAGCTTTGCTGCTAATAGGTAGGGGTGTGTGCTATGCTTTATCATGCCATAAACACGGAGATGGACAGGCTGAAGCAACCTGGTGAGCCTGCTCACACAGGTTCCCTGATGGGTGATGATGACAATTGTGTGTTCAGTAGCTGAGAGAGAGGAAAGCCAAAACAAAATTGCTTAATGAGGAAATATCCATGCCTAAGGAACTTTTTCTGTGGGATATGTATTATCTGGATGAAAAATATTGCATTGGAAATTGCAGAAAAATGCAGGAAGACACCGAGGAGAAGCAGAAGGACAAGCTGTAGGACAAGCAAGCAGTGCAGCCAGGCAGCTAAGTAGGCCCAGATAGCTGAGATGAAGAGTGACTGTGGGTGTCTACATGGCCACATTGCATACCAGGACATTGCATAAAAACAGCAAACACTAAAAACAGACCTCAAAACAAAACACAAAACATCATCTCTCTCATCTCTCATTTGTTTTCAGATACCCACAATGAATAAAGTATGGATCACTGTACTCTACAGAAAGGTATGTAAGAAGGAGATATATACATCAGCCTGAGGTGCATGCTCAATTCAAGCACTCCGTTATTGTGCGAATCACTCAGTTGACTTTAGGAAGGACACCACTTCCAGTCAATGGTGTAGGAGTAAAGTCTTAAACAGATGACCAGTGAATAAAACAGAGTTATAGTGCTGTCATTCCAACTCAGGCTCAATTAGAACATGCTACAGTTTTACTAAGAAGAGTTTGCTTATTACTAGCACTAGCAGCAGTCAATTGTGACCGAAGCAAACACTTGGCGGTGTTCTTCACCAAACAAGCTTTGTTTTTTCTTTCTACCTAGAAGTATCACATAGTAACAAAAAACTATTAAAAACAGGAGCAAAAGAAACAAAAAAACCTCCTTTAATTTAGTTGCATTTGCTCAGTGCTACAGGGAATTTATGAGAGTGAGACATATACATCTACTAGGCCTCTATTCCATCTTGCATTATACTCTCTTGGGTCGAATTTTTAGAGTTTCACTGCACAGGGAATGAGGCAAAGAATGGATCCAAATTGGTTTTAAATTAATCAAACTCATGGTTAAAAAGCAGAGCATCATCACTTAGGTTAAATGTCAGTTGTTCATCTTCAGTTTCACGTATTTTTTTGAACTTACTATAATTGACCTTTTCAAGTGTAATACTCAGTTAAAACCTGATAAGAGAAGGACAGTTTCAGTTATGACAAAGTCATTATATAGAAGATGAGATATGAAGATGTTAATTAATCTATTCTCACAATTTTCCACAATAGACCAATTACACTTTCGAATTGATGCTACTTCTAATGGATGTGATATCACAGTGGAATTAAAGGTGGACAAAAAAAGTATGAAAACAAGTTTAAAAAGAATGAGAAAGGCTTCATGCAAAGCCATAGAAGTCAGTGGAAAGATTATAAAGGATTTCTCTGAGTTATATATAAGACCTTTAGTGCACAACTGGAAAATGTTCAGGTTTAGATAACTTGAATAAAATAGCTACCCCTTTGTCTGCTGTATTCCCTTTGAATTTCCCTGTTTGATCCTCTTTTTTTTCTGGTCACAGAATGTTTCTTGTTAAAATAGTACAAACCTTCTTTGGGAAGAAGAATGAAAGCACTTTGTTGTGGGACATCCTTGAGTAAATATACCAGCTGAGGAAGTTTTTCATATGCCACTCCTTGTTCATGCTGCTGCAGTCTGGCCTCGTCGTGCTACACCACTGAATACAATTAGCATCTGGCAGCAGACACATTTTTATATCAGCTTATGAGAAAATTCATTTTTTGAATTAAGCTGTGAATGTTTAGGACACAATAGTGGCGTGGCTTACTTGAGTGTATCAGAGCATGTTGGGAAGTAAGCTGTGTGCTTTCTGGGGCTCAGGAAGTGCATGCATGGGCAAGGTTTGTGCCAAGAGGGAATTACTTCCCTTAGTATTTGGCAGATGAACAACATTAGTGAAGTCTAGGTCTATTCACAAACTTACACTCTTTGGCAATTTAGGGGCAGTCTGCTTAGCTGCTGGGCTACAAAAAACAGAATTTAGGCCTGTTTCAGTTAAACCAAATAACAATAACCTCACTGGTTTTACAGGGACAAAATGTTAATAAATGAAAGATGTTAGATTGTCAAAACTAATAAAGTGTTGATCAGGTTCTATTTCCAACAAGTTTGTTGCTGGCTTGTGACCATAGAAGTTATTCTGGGATTGTACTCATATTTCTAGCACAAACAAAACACCTATTGGCTTCATAACCAGTTTTACTAAAAATAACATTGATTGAATCTAGATTTTGGCCCCATCGTTATCTCAGTTTTCCTCAGTGAGCTATGGTATTGGTTTTTAATTGGCATCTTGTGTGTCAATCTTTTAGTCACATCTGCAATTTAACAGGTCTTCCTAGATCATTCATAATTTTTTCCTGAATTTTCAATAGTTTAATAAAATCCTTTGAACCAAATAATGACATTAGCAGTACAAATAAATTGAGTGATTTCACTGCACTTCACATATTTTATTTTGACTTTCATTGTTATGAGAATCAAGCAGCTTGGTACATGTGGGAAACAAAACCAGTTTTATCTGGAAGACTATTTAATGTTTTATGAAACTAAAATGAATCTGTGCTTAATAATGTGTGGACTCAAAATGAAAGTACTCAATCCTTCTTGGGGGTGAGATTACAGGCTGGTTTTAAACAAATCACGTTTAAAATTTCCAATCTAACACAACATTTACAACTTAAGGTATATAATGCAGAACCAAACAAAACCCACTGAGGGTGATGGAAATCTGTCTGCTCTTGAGCAGGTGTTGACTCTGCTTTTAATAACAATTGATAATTTTGCAAGAATATGCAGCTACAGAATTGGGTATAATCCCCACTTCTCACCAGTAACATGACCTTCATCAACACAATTATTCATCACATGCCCATTGAAGGTTCCTCTGTCAGTTCGGTTTTTCATATGGAGAACAGAACAGATTTGAGCATGTCACCATCCTTGAACATGGCGTGGGGCCCAGATGGTCTTCCACAATTTTATCATGTGCATTTATTTCATTTGGACTTTAAGGAGGAGACTTCAGGCAACTTTCGACTGCAGATATAGTGCCATGCATTTAGGCTACCAGAGGGCTTATCGTGTAAGAGGTTATGTGTGTGAAGTTCTGAGAGGTGTAGTGGGTTGGATGCCAGGTACCAACTAAAGCTTCTCTCTCACTCCCCTCTGCAACTGGAGAGGGAAGAGAAAATACAACAAAGGCTTCATGAGTTGAGATAAGGACCAGGGAGAGATCACTCATCAATCACTATCACAGGCAGGCAAAACAGATGCAAAGTGGGGATATTAGTTAAATTTACTACTAACAAAATCAGAGAAGGGTGATGAGAACTAAAATAAATCTCAAAAACACCTTCACCCCACCCCTCCCTCCTTCCCATATTCTACATCCCCTCTCCCACTGGCACAGGTTGATGGGGAATGGCGGTTACAGCCAGTTCATCACAGGTTGTTTCTCCTGCTGCTCAGGGAGAGGAGTCCTTCAGCTGGTCCAGCGTGGGGTCCCTCCTATGGGAGACAGTTCTCCATGAACTTCTCCAATGTGAGTCCATCCTATGGCCAACAGTTCCCCAGCAACTGCTGCATGTGTCACGATTCCACAGAGTGCAGTCCTTCAGGCACAGGTTGCTCCAGTGTGGGTCCTCCACAGGGCCACAAGTCCTACCAGGAAAACCTATTCCAGCATGGGCTCCTTTCTCCACAGGGCGGCAGCAGGTCCCTTCCAGGGCGCTGCTCCACCACAGGCCTCCCACGGGGTCACAGCCTCCTTCAGGCACTCACCTGCTCTGGAGTGGGTCTCCTCCATGGGCTGCAGGGTCACAGCTGCTCCACCATGGTCTGCACCATGGGCTGCAGGGGAACCTCAGCTTTGGCAGCTGAGGCACCTCCTCTCCCTCCTTCTCCACTGACCCTGGTGTCTGAAGAGACACCACTCTCTCACATATTCTCACTCCGCTCTTCTCTGGCTGCAATTTCATCTGGCAATAACTTTTTTCTTTTAAGTGTTATTACAGAGGTGTTACTATCATTCCTGATTGGCTCGGACTTGGCCAGTCGCAGGTCCATCCTGGAGCCGGCTGGCATTTGCTCTGCAGGACATGGGGAAAGCTTCTGGCAGCTTCTCAAGGAAGCCCCTCCTGTGGCCCCTGGCTACCAAAATCTGTTTACACAAACTGAATACAGGGTCCAAAACTATAAGTCACCTCCATTAGGTGCCCACAAAATTCTTTTAGAATCCAAAGTTTAAGAGAAATGTTATTAATCTGGGAGCATGAGGGGCAGAATGTAACAAAAGAAGAAAACAGTTGGCAGTTCTTCCAGATCAGCTAATTTTTACTAAAATTAATAGAATCACAACTTATTTCTCTATCAAATTTTTCTCTCTCTGTAGAGAGAACTTACTTCAGTCATGGAGGAAGTGACTTGGCAAAGGAGAAACAGCAAAGGATAAAGTAAAACAGAAAAACATCTGTACACAATCAAGAAAGCAACATGGATTTGTTATTCTCCAGATTAATGAAAAAGGTAGGTAAAACCTAGAAACACCGTAAAAGAGTCAAAACAAGAAATATGTGCACATTCAAGCTAGATGCCAGGGTCAGGAAGGATAAAAATGAAAACAAAGCCCTTTCATCACCTAACTGGAACCTACAGCATGAGGCTGGGAACTTCTCTGTGCTTCTGAAAATTGTATCACAAGCAAATGTGAAAGGAATTTGGTGAGCCCAGTGCTCCAATAATGAGTGAGAAAGTAGAAAGTTATTGTCTCTTTTTAAAATGTCAATTCAGAAAGTAGAGGAAAAGGTTAGATGAATACAACGAAGAACTCTTCTGTTTGTATACACCTTGATGATCAGAAAAGATGAAAAATTACCTCTCATAATAGGAAATATTTATGATTTGCTGATCCTATTACTGAATGGACATAGAGTTCAGACAAGTGAATTTTACCAATAAAGATCAGAAACCTTGTGGTAGTAAATCCAGTGCAAAAGCAGAAAGCAATCAGAAGTTACCTGAATAGACACAGCTTATTTTTCTGTACTATGACATGCTGTACTCTATTACAGATGTACACAGGTGACTTTTTTCCCCTTGTCTCACCTCACTTCGACATGAAAAGGTCATGTTTATGATACTCAGAAGAATTCAAAATAGTACATATTTTTAGACTGATGTTCAATTTCATTTCCAATGTTTACTTTTTTTAAAAGTAGTTGCATTTTCAAAATTAAAACTAATTTTGAAAGTTCGTTTTCAAAATGTCAAAATGGAACACAAAGTGTTGGAGGTTTTGCATTTTTTTTATATTTCCTCAGATTTAGAATGTTCATATATAATTTTGCTCGATCCATACTTGCAGTTTTCAATGCATCTGCAACTTGCAGTTTTCAATGCACAATACATTTTGCTAACAATTTTCGAGGAGAAAAAACAAAGAGAAAGCTGATAGCTGCAATGAGATTGGTGCAGGAAGGAAAATCACATCTGGCTTGCGTTCTCCATTGGGCCAGAAAGAAAGCATAAAAGGGCTTGTAGTCACTGCTACTGAGAGATTGATGGATATGGGAAAGGCTAGGGATGCCTGTAGGAAGTTCCAGACCCCAGTCACCAGAAAATGTACTCTCCACTGGCCTGGAGAGCAGCCACTGTGTAACACAAGTGATAATTTAAAGTAACATCACAATCATGGATAAAAGCAATTTAAATGCCAATAGGTCAGTATATGCTGTATAGCAAAATCCACAGAATAAAAAATAAGATCACCCTTAATTTGCAGCTGCTGGCTTATAGAAATTCTACTTAGAGCTGAACAGTAAAGCTTTATAGGTAATGAAATTGATTATGGTCCAGTACTTATCTCTACCACACAGAGCTGTTTGCAAAGTGCTTTGAGACAGCAGCAAAGAAAGTATTATTTTGTTGTGTGGAGGTAAAGGCTTTCTGGATGTTTGGGAAACATAAAGTGATCACTTCCTGACTTATTAGGGTGAAGTTCATTTAAATAAATAACAGGGAAGAGATCGATCCCCACACAACAACTAAAAATATTTTAATTAAACCTGGAAAATTGCTTTCAGATACTGCATTTTTTTTAAAAAAAAAAAAAAAAAAAAGTAAAATAATTGAATGACAGCCCTAATACTCTAGGTATGTTGATAAGTTTAAATAAAAGAGATAAAACAGATCTGAAAGACAATGTCATGGGTTCGATCCCCATACAGGCCATTCACTTAAGAGTTGCACTCGATGATCCTTGTGGGGTCCCTTCCAACTCAGAATCTTTTGTGATTTTGTGATTCTGTGTGACTGTGGAATTCAGTATAAATGTTGCTGTTGGGTTGTGAAGGATTTCTTTTTACTCTCCTCAGTCATAGAATCATAGAATCATAGAATCATAGAATCATAGAATTAACTGGGTTGGAAGAGATCTCTGAGATCATCAGGTCCAACCCTTGATCCACNGGTCACCCCTGAGCCTCCTCTTCTCCAGACTAAACAACCTCAGCTCCCTCAGCCTCTCCTCAAAGGACTTTTGCTCAGGTCCCTTCACCAGCCTTGTTGTTCTTCTCTGGACCTGCTCCAGCACCTCAATGTCCTTCCTGAACTGAGGGACCCAAAACTGAACACAATACTCCAGGTGTGGCCTCACCAGTGCTGAGTACAGGGGAAGGATCACTTCCCTGCTCCTGCTGGCCACACTGTTATTGATCCAGGCCAGGATACCATTGGCTTTCTTGGCCACCTGGCCACACTGCTGGCTCATCTTCAGCCTCCTGTCAATCAGCACCTCTAGATCCCTTTCTGTCTGGCTGCTCTCCAGCCACTCTGTGCCCAGCCTGTAGCACTGCAGGGGGTTGTTGTGGCCAAAGTGCAGGACCCGGCACTTGGTCTTGTTGAACTTCACCCCTTTGGAGTCAGCCCAACTCTCCAGCCTATCCAGATCCCTCTGCAGAGCCCAATCATTCTGTGACACTGATGACTTTACTTAATTTTCATTTGTTTTAGGCTTCCATAAAATAATAAGAAAATTATTTAGCTTTAGTCAATATCGTCACTTTGGAATCAGCAGATGACAAGTGACAAAGTTTGTAAAGATTATGTTTTTGACAGCTCAAAGTGAAGAAGACAATTTCTTAACAAATTTTAAGAAACTGCTATAGGTACAATAGCTTTCTGAAATGTAAAAATATGTAATTTATTATTCTTAGTATTCATCTCTTGTGAAAACTACTGTTATAATGGACTGACTATGTTTCTTTTAGCAAATACTAGAGAGTGCCTGAAAGGCAGAGGCCTTTAGAGAGACCTCAACAAATTACAGAGCTGGGCAATCACCACCCATGTGAAGTTAATCAAGGGCAAGTGCCAGATTCTGCGCCTGGAACAGGGCAACCCTGGGTATATGTACAGACTGAGGAATGAGATTCTGAAAAGCAGTTCTGTGGAAAGGGACCTGTGGGTCTTGGTCAATAGCAAGTTGAATATGAGTCAGCAGTGCCCTGGCAGCCAGGAGGGCCAACCATGTTCTGGGGGGCATCAGGCAGCCCATCACCAGCCGGTCAAGGGAGGGGATTGTCCTGCTCTGTTCTGCACTCACTACACTCTGCGGCCTCACCTGGAATATTGTGAGCAGTTTTGGGCACCACAATATAAGAAAGATATTCAGCTATTAGAGAGGGTCCAAAGGAGGGCAACGAAGATGGTGAAAGGCCTTGAAGGGAAGCCATATGAGGAGTGGTTGAGGTCACTTGGTCACTGAGGGCAGATCTCATTGCAATCTACACCTTCCCTGTGAGGGGGAGAGAAGGAGCAGACACTGTTCTGTTCTCTGTGGTGACCAATGTCCAGGACCTAAGGCAATGACCTGTAGTTATGTCAGAGAAGGTTTAGGTTGGGTATCAGGAAAAGGGTTTTCACCAAGAGGGTGGTTGGGTGCTGGAGCAAGCTCTCCAGGCAAGTGGTCAGAGCATCAAGCCTGACAGACTTCAAGAACTGTTTGGACTATAGTCTTGAGCACATGGTGTGATTCTTGGGGTTGATCTGTGCAGGGTCAGGAATTGGACTTTGATGATCATTGTAGATCACTTCCAACTCAACATAATCTATGATCCTACAATTCTATTACATCCTCACATATCTTTAATGTGATATGTACAACAAAGAAACATGTAAATGAAAACTGGTGGGATTTGGCAAGATATATTTAGTAGATGGTGCACCAAAGGATATAAACTGTGATGGGAATGTGTAAATTTCATATTTTCCCTCCTCAAGGTCTTTAATGCACAGTTCTCACTACATTGAATAACCAAAGAAGCTATTCTGGATTTTAAATTTAGCACAACAAGCATCTCCAAAACTATGCATGGAGAGAATGACAGTATTTCATCCTGAGTCTATGTCCTTCACTTGTGTTCAATAATCCCCACAGAGTCAAAAATGTCTATAACTATGGCTAAATCAGTTTGTAAGTAGTATAAGAATTGACTTTGTAAATTAAAAAAAAATAAAGAAGTAAAAAATAAAGGAAGAGTAAATAGGATGATAGTCTTTAGTATTAATCTATAATTTAGTATTAATCTATAATTTAGTATTAATCAAATCTCTACTAGACTAACTGGTAGAACTCAGATTGCATCTATGTAAGCTAGAAGTCACTCATCTTCATCAATTTTTTACTAGATATCTGATCCAGAAGACCAAAAATGTTTGAAATAATTATATGTTATTAAAATAGACCAATAACAAATAAACTCTACATACACAGTAATGTCAGCATGAAACTGCTGAGAAAGTTAAGAAGGCACAAATCTGTCATCCAAAATAAAATACCACCTGAAAAAGTAAGGAGAGTTTACATGCCTGAAATCTCTGACATAGCACTCTGACATAGGGATCTATAGAGAGGATTAAATTTAATTTTTTTTTGTTGCCGAATGAAATAAATGTCAGTTTGAAATCAATTTCATTTTCAAGAAGAACAAAAATGAAGACTCAATGAAAAAAAATCTCTTCCTCAGATTTTATGTCAAAATAGGGAGACTAGTACCTCATTGCTTATAAACTTTGCTTTCCACCCACTTTTCTTGTCAGCTCTTTCACCTTATGTTCAATAGACTTGACACTGTGGCTGCCTTGTCTAACCTAGTATCCTAATTCCTTTTACCCTTCCAACATCTAGCAGTTTCCATTTAAAGCCTGTGGTGCATTGCAGTGCCCTATATGGAAATGTGAGTTACCACTCAAAGACCCAGCTTAAGCCAGCTTGCTTAACTGGAAGCAAAATGATTACAAGTTATGGCACTCTGCCCAGGGACCACTGTTAACACTGTTATAATAGACTAGCCCAAGCATTCATGTTTTGTCTTGTACCTTAAATTCATAGCACATCTCTCTGAAAGTACATACAAAAGCTCCATTGGTCATGTACCTTTCTGGTACAACATCTCAACAGTATTTTGAGTCCCAAAGAAGGTGACACTTATTTTTTTACGTGACGTTGAACAGGAATGATTGTAAAATATCAAATTAGCATGCTAAGGTTTCCAGTTAAATGTAATAATAATCTCTATGACTTACACACTGAAAAACATGGAAGTCATGAAATATACAAGCTTCTTCCTTTTGTTTACTTACCCTGTAATCAATACTTCCATATTTCAAGACACTGAATTCATATTGGTTATATTGTATATCTGTGGTGGATTATAACTCTGAAAAAACTTCCTCTAACTTATTTTTCATCAAAATAATAATAATTTTTAAAACCCCTTTTTTTTTTTTCTAAGAGAATGGACTTCATGTTTTTAAGGAATTGTTGATTTTTTAACTCTACTCCTCTCCAATCCCTGAAGAAATAAATCTAACATAAGTGGCAATGAGAGAATTATGCCAGACTTTAAAGATGTCCTAATGGCCTATCAGTTGGTATCAGTTTTCTGTCTCTTGAGTGCTGTAGAGCATGTAATCTCTTTTGATAGACAGATGGATGTGTGAGTTTGATCTGCTGACACAGTACTAATAACCCCATTAGACCCAAAGATTAATGATGTATTGTGCTTTGTGCATGCCTCCCTCATCCATCATCCACCTGGTTATCAGAGGTAGAAAAAAAAAGCAGACCTTTTATGTAATCAGTCAATAGCTTTGTTAATCTAATTGCAAGTAATAATAGACTTACTGCTAGAAAGGATTTCATTCATAAGCATTCTATATTTTTTTAATTACATTCCTTCACATTTTTTCCTAGCTACTACCTACAAAAATACATATTTTGGTCTATTATTTCAAGCATTTTACTTTGAAGGGCTATTTTGTTCTATAAAATCTCCTTCAAAACTTCACAAGACAGCAAATGACCTGAACCGCGAGAAAAAAGTCGAGAGCAAACCATCTTGTGGGAAGTTTTAATCTCAGAGATTTAGCAGGATGTCAAGTGAAGCTAAAAGAAAGTCAGTAAAGCTAATAGGCACGCTTCATTTCTAACAGTACTACAATTTCAAAAGTTTTGAGATAAAATTTGTTCCACTACAAACTATTTTTTATAAGAGGTCCAATGAACCACTCTGTCTTCACCAATGTCTTATATATCCTAGGCGAGTGAGAGGAAGAGGGTGAAAGTTGTAAAAGGAATGAGTTGTAATGGGCAGCACATACAGGCAACCAGTTTCTGTGGCGGTTAAGAGGCATCAACAGAATCCCTCCGCAATTCAATAGATAAGCAATCATCAAATATAGTTAGGCAATAGTAATCCGTTTGAGCCAAGAGCTAAAACAGCAAATGTTTATGTGTTTGTCAAATAAAGTCTTACTCCAACAGAGAGCATGGTGAAAATTGTGGTTGACTTCACCAGAGCAGCAATTCCACTTATAGCTGTTAGTGCCGGAGAGAAAAACTATGATCACTTGGTTTAAAGCTCATGAAGACATGGCATAAAATTCCTTTGACCATGTCCTGTATCCTGCCTAATGGCACTGTACTTGAAAGAGACCACGTCTCATAGGAAGACATTCAACTTAGATTTAAATAATTCTGTCACATATCTGTAAAAATACTAGACTAGTGAGAAAAATGTTCACATATTTTCATTCTAAGTTTCCCCTATTTTAATTTTATCCAGCTTCCAGCTACTCTGCTAAAGCAAAGTGCTGTGAATGAGAGGTCTTCTGCCCTTGCATATATCTGTAAACTGGGATCAAATCACCTCTCAACGTTCTCTCTGCTAGGTTGAGCTCTCAAAATGTTTTCCAGGTCTCCCAGTCCTTCTTTCAGAACTATATTGTTTTACAGTGGCAGCTGACTTTAGGCAAGCTTTTAGAGTATTGCCATTATTTATTTACAAAGAGCTGTCAATTCTTACTGTTTGGTGACATCATAGAAGCAAATATGGGTATCAGTCTCTCTCTGCCTTGGTGTTGTGTACACACAGGGTGCTGCCACAGATTGCAGCTCTCAGAAAACTCTGTATATACAGCACATCTCATACATAACATACTGGCATTTATTTTGGTGATTCTGAATGATTTTTTCTTTTTTTATTCAGAAGCCCAGTCTTTTTATTTATATTTTAAAAACATCCATGAAGAAGGGAAGAAAGTGAATTAAAGAAAATACTGTGAGAATGATACAGCTAGCTTCTTAGTTAATTTTAATAATACCTTGCTTAAAGAAATATATTATTTCTACAGTATTTGTGTGAAAAGGAAAAAGATTTTTTTTCAGCCTTTAATGAAACAAATATGCAGGACCTATATAAGATTTCACCATCTTGTTTGTGTTTCCTTGTGCATTGAGATGCATAATTGTTGCATAATAAAGGTGCATCAATAAAGTTTCCTGATTGCTGCATTTATATTACTTTTCAATTGAGCTAAATTATAGTTATATACTTTAATTTTGAACAGCCATATCATCACTATTACATAAAGTCAAAGGTTTAGTTAAGTAGAAAATGAGGAGAGCTAGCTTTCTTTAAATGTTAAAAATCAAATTAATTTGCCTTTTTACCTAAAGATAACCAGAGAGTAATATAATGAATTCATGAACAGGAAATTATAGTGACAAATGGTCTAAAGAACTTCTCTTATCAATATATTTCCATATTTTATTTTATGTCTTATTCTGGATCTTGTTCACTCCCTAAACCTGCCATAATCACATTAATTAATAGATAAATGTACAAACCTTATTTGCTCTGGCAAGCACTTTACTCCAACTTATATCAACACTCATTATTCTATTACCCTTGAAAATTTTTTTTACTTACACCTAAACAAAAAACAAACAACAACCAACCAACCAACCAAAACCCCCTAAACCACCAAACCACTCAAACATAATTTTATAAAAGTGTGTTTACTTTCCCTTTAAAACAAACTAGGCAGCCCAATCAATGGGCACCAGATTCAATCTCTGTGTTAGCTATACTGACTGTACATCAAGCAAACTTCTTTGACATGTTCAAACATTTTGCTTACAACTCTGCACAGCTATAGCACCTTAAGAGGGTCAGCAAGATAGTAATTAGCAGTTGTATATTCCTTTTCCAGAAACTCCAAGGCTTCCACATTTGCTACCATCTCTGCTGAGGGTAGTGTTAGATTAAGACTTCAGCACTCACAGTGTGACCCTCTCTTAATCATGCAGGTGGCAGGAAAGTGTTGTGTCACCTTGCAGTTGTGCAGTGCCTGACTTCAATGGAGCAGCCTCAATTTAACACAATGTAAGATGTAGTGATATATCTAAAACCTGCTGTTCTCTCTCACTGAAGCCAGACACCACACATCTGTGGAGAAAGACATCAGTTGTATGTCTATAACTGCCTGTTGTAGACATATATTTCATTTAATTATATTTTTAAGTTTATTTTTTTATTTTGTGTTACATACACTTCAGCCATAGAATTAATTTAATTGTACTCAATATTCTGAGTTTTGAATAAAATAATTTAATTCCTTCTTGATTAATATAGCTTAGTTGGAATGTTAGGTGAGCTTGGAAGAGGTGGCAGGAACACAAAGCATTCAGTAGTCCTCCAGGAGATTCCTGATGAAACACTTCACAGAACTTGCCGAGATTTTTGCATTTTCAGTCAAAATCCTTCCAAAACTTTCAGCAACATCTAGCTTAACATTTGCATGCAGGTAGGTTTGGATTCATCACATGAAGAATATCACAGTGCAGACTCTAAAAAAAAAAAAAGAAAAAAAACCGAGTCTTGTTCCTCACAATAATTGGAAGCTGCAAAAGGGAAGTGACTCATTCTCTCTCTTTGCCCTTGCAATATCCCAAGAACACTTTATTTATTACTGCATTTAATTAATGTAGAAAATCTCCTGTTTCCTGTTTGCTACCAAGAAAGCAGCACTTTTACTGATGCTAAATGACGTTTGAGCAGTTTCTATTGTGACAGCCTACAAGGCTTTGAGAATGTCAAATAGGATTTGGCTGGAGCCTGTCTTTGGTTAGACACAAAGATATCTCTAAGCTATTTTCTACAAGTGTGTCCTTATATAAGTAGTCTGATTTTCACTGCATTATGCCAGCACCAAGAGTTAAGTCTGTGTGAAAAGTGCTTTGCTGGGTTGGAATAAAATAGTCATTAAGCTTCTGAAAGAAGAGAAACCAAGGAGGCAGTGCTGATGTTAACCATCTTACTAGAAAAGTCCGTAGAGATTTTTTTCCCCACCTTCTCCTTCTATCTTTTTTACCTGCTGTTGCTCGTGTAAAGCATGAGCACTGGGCATATTTCTCTAGTGAGTAGGCCTGAGAAGAACCCACAACGCAACTACAGAAGCCAGGAGTGGGAATCTCAATGGCTCTTTAATTTGCTGGGCCCAGCATTTAACAAGGGGCAAAAAGAAACTTCACTGTGACAGACCTTCACAGGAAAAGAGCTGTGACAAAGGGTGACAACCATAAGGAATCACTATTATCTCTGCTGCCCATTCCTGCAGTGCATACTCATCTGCTGTGAAATTGGCAATATTCAAAGTTCAGTCAAATGCAAACTAAAGAAATGGAAACAACAGAGATAAATATTTGCTTCTTAATCCCTTTGAATGACAGGAGACTTCAGTAATGGATTGAAAAACAATTCAAGTTACTAAAGCCCCTTCCCCAATATATACAAAAAATATCCTACCCTCTTTAGTTGTTCCTCAACCTAGGTCAGCTCCAAGGAAGACCAGGGACATTTCTTGTGACTATTTATA
Organism: Pachyramphus minor; assembly: GCA_013397135.1. Taxonomy (NCBI): domain Eukaryota; kingdom Metazoa; phylum Chordata; class Aves; order Passeriformes; family Tyrannidae; genus Pachyramphus; species Pachyramphus minor. Next base: position 14,737 of record VYXB01001867.1, on the reverse strand, counting down.
ATCTTGTGACAACAGTGCAGCAGTTACCTTTGCACTGACTTTTTTTCTGGCTCCTGATGCTTTGTGATCCAAATGGTCATAAGCAAATGCTGTAAAGGAGAAGATGGAAGCAAACTTCTCCTTTGTCATAGGTGTTTTTTTCTAGTGGAACTGTGTCTGCCAAAAATACAAGAGATTCTATGAAGGCAGAAAACTGAATAGACTTATTATTGTTTATTGCATGGTCATACTTCTGGGGCCTGCTTACCCTGAAGGAAGAGATTTCCCCCAAGTTTCAAACTTCACCATTTTCACACAGAAGTGGGAGATTCACTCTCCAAGTCTTGTCCACACTCTACTTACCGTAAACCAGGGCATTTAGGCTTGTAGGTTACCATTACAGAACTATGTTTTTATTTTACATATGATTATTCTCTTACATGTACTTTCTAGATACAGAAACAAATAGGGTTGGCAAGTTTTCATGCTTCTCAGCCGAAGAAGAGGGGATAGCTTATCTATGAGGCAATGAGATGGGGATCTTTCTGATTCAGTTTTACCAAGACATGCAAAGACCACCATGGCAATGCAGTCTGCAGCACATGGCTTCTCTGTACTGCCTGTGGCAAATGCTCATTTAAGCATCTAAATGATTCAGGCTACATGTTGCAGCCAATGTGTATGTATGCAGTAACAGCCGGCAAGTTACTGCAACTAAAACTGCTGACTGCTTTTTAAAGTATCTTTTATTGATTTTGTGTAAACCATAAAGAACTGCTTTTGATTATCTGGCAAATCCACATTTTAATGCTTTAACTTTCCAGTATAAGTTTGTAACTGTCAGTGCTACACAGTTGAAATAAACTTGGGATTTATTAGGCAGAAAAAATCCCCTGGAAAGGAAAAGATGAAATATTCTATTGCTACTGACTTTTCCTAGAACTATCATTTTATATTCTGGCTTCATCCAAGGCTGAATTTTTTTCCAGATGAATAGAGTTATCCTTCTAAAATTTGTGAAGGAATTTATCCCACATATCCCATTATCATTCATAATGGATTCGTACAAGTGATGTGTCTGCCTTTCAATAAACAAGCAGGTGTTTATTCATAATTTTGTTTGAAAAAATCTTGACAATATCTTTGACAAAGGACCATCTCATTCTTAAACTTGTTCCTTGCAAAAAGAACATCTTAAGTTACTGTGCATTTTTGTCACAAAAATATCTTAAAGATATTGAAATATCCTCTTCCTGTATAGTTCTGTACGTTATTTTCTTTAAAACACTCTTTTTTTTTTTTTTTCCTCTGCACAAGAATGTGATATCTAATGGAAAAATAAAGGGTTTCCTGCTGAAACTGGGAGGTAGGGGCCACCTCCCATCCCCATCCTCCATAAAAAAAAGAAGAACAAGGTAAGAAAACACAGGTAAAACTGAAGTCAAATACTTTCTGGCCAGATGGAGCAAATGCTTTTCCAGCCACTTCTCAATTTGAACTTGAGGTTATAGAACATACACATTCTCACTGTGTTAAAAAGCAACTGTTCTCTTTCACAAGCTTGTTTAAGGAATATACCACTCTCCACCAGAAAAATTGAGCTGAAAGGTCAGTAAGATAAGTTAGCTGCAGTTCCACCCCTCCAATCGGGTTTCCTCTGTGTCTACAGTTCTAAAGTTTTGCACAGTTTTTCCACCATGGTTAAATACCTTCTGATTTACATTTCATTCGCCCTTACCATAAATGTACATTAGTAACAACTCTCCTTTCTTTCAGTGGACCCTGGGAACAGGCAGATATGGCAGAATCTCACTGATGTTCAAAGAGCAAGGTGTTACTACTATTGACCACATAGGATTGCAGAGGTTTGCAAAAAAGACGTAGCTTGATTTCTCTAAAGAGAGAGAAAAGAAAGACAGTGACTTTGGTGGACAAGGAGCTGAACATCAGTGAATTTTAATCTGCTGTCACCCGCTTGACAAGGTGACTTGGGCTAAAGAGCACACTTTGGGAAGACGAATTTGCTGTTTTGCTAAGAAATTTTGAACTGTCACTCTTGGGCACTGCATAGACTTACACAAATTGTTTCCAGACACTAACCTTGGAGCATAATATCCACCAGACTAACGGACCGTAATCCAGCTTTAATCCAGTCAGGCACAAAATATTCTTAACGACAATATTTAACCATGGTGCATATAAAGCGATTTAGAAACAAAATATGTACAGTAAAAATTTGTGTACATTCTGAACTTTGTTTTTATTGTTTATTTGGCTGCAACAGAAAAAAAGACCTCAAGCAACTGTATAAAGGTTGTCTAGTTAACAACTGCATCCTCACAATGGTGTCTCTGCTTAAACATCTTAGATTTGAAAATTAATCATAAATATGTGCACATTCCAATGTATGTCTGTAAAAAAAGTTTATGCATAATGAGTAATGTGTATCTGAATTAGAAACAAAAACAAAAAATCAGATTCACTATTTGCTGTAAAAGATATTCAGAAAAAGTATGCTATACAAATAAAATATTTAGTAAGACTTGCTCTTGTCCTTCAGAATCACACAGAGCAGCAACTGGAAGTAAGATGAAAAATTGTGTTTTGTGTTCTGCATGAACTTGAAGAAAAGATAAAATAAACCTACCAATCCTCCTTTGATTTTTTTCCAGCCTGTTAAGTACCAGTTACAGCACAGAGTCACTGATGGTTGTGATGATTCAGATTAGATGACAGACAGCAGCGATACTGCTGAATGGGTTTTACAGTGCCTTCAGGTAAATCCTTTGTGTCTCAGAATAAAGGCAACTGCATTAAGTGACATCTAAAAGTGTTACATTCCTTTCTGGCTGTGCTTGGCTCTGTTGCCTACCTTATTGCTAGAGCAATGCATGGATCACAGAATGCTCTCAAGTGCAGGTAGTTGCTGTACTTGTGACTTCTGAAACTTGTTTTCAAACTTCCTCTTGCCTCTAATCTGTTTGAATCCTATAACATCTCTTGTCCGGCAGTCTGGAGACTGTACAGCTTCCTGGGGGCATCACTGCTTTTGTGGAAACATAGTGAGATCGTAATCATACAACCAAGAGGTGAGGAAACTAAGGTGGAAAATCCCAGTTTATTTTTCCCACCATTTTGAAGATTTCTGTCTATATAGGTTGTCCCTTTAATTGAGGGTGTATTAACACATGCATCAGTAGGCGAATGATTGCCCAAGGTATTTCTGAGGAGACTTTAAAGACCCAGACTCTTTATGGATATTGATATCATAGAATCACAGAATGTTTTGGGTTGGAAGTGACCTTAAAGATCACCTAGTTCCAACCCCATGGGAAGAGGCACTTTCCACTAGATCAGGTTGCTCAAAGCTCTATCCAAACTGGCCTTGAACAATTCCAGGAATGGGGCAACCACAGCTTCTCTGGGCAATCTGTCCAGTGTCTCACCACTCTCACAGTAAAGAATTTCTTTCTAATACCTTACCTAACCAAACTTATTTCAGTTTAAAGCCCTTCTTCATCATTCTGTCGCTATGTCCACTGTTAAAAAGTCCCTCTCCAGGCTTCTTTATGGCCCCTTTCAGGTACTGGAAGGTGTTATAAGACATCTGATCTGATGTCCAGTCCTTTTTACCCATGCTATCCTTGTCCTAATCCAGTAATGGCTGAAACTAATCTTCTTTAACACAGCTTAACAGAAAAAATAAGACTCAGTATTCCCTGTTCCTTAGCAGTTCTAGACAAGGAAGAAAATAAAACTGGTCTAATCCTATATATGGCTGTGTAAACCTGGTATGGCTATTTCTTGTTGAGCAACTGCCCTCAATTTATACACATGTAAAAAGACTGGAATCTTTATTCTGTTAGAGGGATTTCTTGTTTCCCCATAAGAAAGAACAGTAGTTATATTTGAAATTAATAAACCACTATTTACTGCTACTTCAAGTACTTTTCTCTAAAAAGAAAAAATTGCTACCTGCTGGAATTTAATGTAATGGTTCTTTTTCCTGAAAGTTTCAGTATGTTCCCCACTATTATACTTTTTTTCTGTTGTTCTTTCTCTTTAGCATAGTAACTTTTATCCTTGCACCTCTTAGGAATATGTGGATGAAGCACATGTTCCTTAAATATAGTCTCTGAATTATTCCTACATGACTTGCATTAGAGATCTCCAGATCGTGTAGCTTTTTTCTGGAAACCTGCCAAGGTCAAGGAAAGGCAGAAATTATTTCAGTCCTTGTATAGTTCTTTGGAGATTAATATAATCTGAGGTATTTGAATTTTTGCTCATCAGTGTAGATTTTCACTTAAGACTATGTTTACAAGGTTTCCTCACCCTACTCCCCCTTCCCTGGAAAAGAAAAGTTCACCTACTGTGACTTTGTACTGCTTTGTTTTTCTTTTTAAAGGAAGACAGAAACATAAGTAAGAGGAAGCAGGAGAAAACTCACAGCTAGAGATGGAGGGTCCAGGAATCTCTTCAAGGCTTGTCTCACACATTTCTTTGTGCTTGACTGCTATCAAGGTTTGAAGGGACTATACAACAGAAAAAATCCTGGGTGACACATTCAAACCCTATTAACCAATCTAAACATTCAGTGCTACAAAACTGGTTCTTAGGAAACTCAGCTTTACTGAAGGTCAATGGCACGCAAGGGTTTAAGTCAAATCCAAATCCAGACCTTGAGCAGCCAAATTATTTGGTGCCTAGGAGAGCTTTACCTATTGCCCCTGAAGCATATACCCGCAAGGCAGACCATCAGCTTTCCTGGTAATATTCCTGAGTCAAGCAGGCAGACATTCCAATTTAAACCAGTTACACCTGAAATCGCTTTTGCTCAACACTTGTTCACCCATCTTTTTTATAAAGGACTATCAATTCTTGTAATAAATTATGAGGAACCTCCTGCAGTTAGAGCACAGCTTTTCCCTGGTCTGAAGAGAAAATTCCCTCAGATGCCTGCACTAGCACTGCATGAGGATTACAGCATGCAGATGAATACACTATATGTGATTAAAGTCAGGTACAGGGGAACTATGATTAAGACCTCCAGAACAAGCTCTGAGGCTACTGATTTGTATCAGTAGGTTATGACACCTTCCTTAGATGGACTAATTAACTAGACAAGAATAACTCCTGCTGCCAGAACCAAAAATTGCCACTCTCCCATCAAATGCTTATTCATAGAAGTAGCTGCCCTCAGTTAGGCCTCTTAAGTAGCACTACCAGGTGGAAAACCATGGAATTTTACTTTATCTGATCCAGCTCCTGGCCATTTTTTAGGATTTTTCACAGTGGAATTTTTGTCTGTTCACAGAATGGGTAGTGTGCTCAAACACGAAACGAAGCTGCCCTCATTCACCTTTGTTAAGAAGTGAGAGTAAATAATTGGTGTGTGTATATGTGTGGTGTCAGGGGAGTGGAGACTTTGCCTTGCCAGTCAGCACTGCCCCTTCAAAAGCAGCATGGAAGTCCAGCAGCCTGGCTGACTTGTCCATGAGAATTAATTAAGAGTTTCACCAGCCACAGAGCACACATACACGTTCATCAGAATTGGCTGAAGAGAATACAAACTCCATGAATATTGTGGTAGAAGGAGGCTTTTGCTTCCATGAACTTGAAAGAAAGGGATTGCAGACACTAAGAACATGTCTCAATTTATCTATTTCTTTCACTATTCAAACTCTGTGGTATGTACACCAAATACCTTTCTGTCTCCCTGTTTAGTGATGAAACCTAATAGCATCTCTGATAACTAGGTAAAAAACTTTCCAAAGATTTTTTCAATGTTGTTGTTTTACTTATGGAGCCAATCCATATATTCTTTCTACTCTTTTGGGAATAGAAGACTCCATTTAAAAAATCTTACTGAATTTTCTCAAACAACAGATTTATTTTTCAGACATCTCTTGTTCAATAAAGTGGGGAGGATTATGTGGCTATATGCATAAGATAAAAGAATGCAGAGAAGTTGTATTGACTACTCCATAGTTAAGCACTTTTTATTTCAACTCAGTATGCACTGTTTCTCCTCCTAATGCAATTCAGATGACCGTCTTTTGGGGGAAAGCTCTATGAACACAGGCATAATGAAAAATATCCTACTGTACTCTTTGTAGCAGTGTCCAATATATTGACACCATCCATGTGGGCAGTTAATACCTCCAAGGTATGGAAGAATTCCTCTAATCCTGTTTAAGATTCAACACTAGTCATATGATTTAGTTTTAGGTAGTTCGGTGAGGAGCAGGGAGTTGGGCTTGATGATGTTTAGGGATTCATTCAAACTGGAGATATCCTATGATTCAGTGAAGATTTTTGCATCTATACTATTGCTATTTGCTGTACAACTGTTACCAGAAAAGTTGGCTATTTTTTATGTTTTAACTCCTACATAAGAAGTTAATTAAAAATTAAAAGGTGTTCTAGATTTGCTGGTTATGAAACAGAAATTAAATAATTATCTATTAATAATTAAACTCATTCATATTTTCAAGAGATTCTAATTTTTCTACCGTTATTTCTTGTAGATCTGAGACTAGTCTTCAGTCTGGCTTTGGTTGTTCTCCAAGGTATGTTCTTCAGTTCTAGAAATTATAAGATATCAAAATCGATAAAAAAGGAAATAGCCTGCAACCTGTGTCCTGTATGTCTATCTCAGTAATGTAGAAGTTTTACAGATTCATATATGACTGTAAGGTTTATCCACTGTCATGTCTTGCTTACTGTTCTGTATTTGCAACTACTGAAAGCATAATTCAGTAGATTAACTCAAATTATTTGCTGGAAAAAATATTTTAGCTGCCATATTGAATCAAGCTAATGCAGTGAATAAAGAATACCATTAAATTTAATGTCTGTGCTGAATTGGATATAAAACACCTCGTGTTGCTGAAGAAATTTTGAAAAGATCAGCAGTTGTGATATCATCAAATTCCATGCTTTGTCTTTTTTTTTTCTCCAGCCTCATCACTTCACATTATATATACGTCGTGTATATAATGTCAGAGGTTAGTGGCTTGGACCACAAGCTGAACCAAAACACATCCTGAATTGCATTTGTCCTGGACTTTGCCACGCTTGAGAAACAAAATTATTTCTATAACAGTATTTCTTGTATCACTTACCATTCATTTCCTATCTTGTCAGGCTGCTTTGTTTCTCTGTACTCTAAGCCTAGCTGTGCAGATGTTGGGCTGGAAGCTGGCATTCATAAGACCTATTCTTTGTTTTGCTCCTAACTCACTTGTGTGACCTTTGATGGGTTCATAAATCTATCTTTGTTTCAGTTTACTAGTCTCTAAAATTGCTGTGATAAATAGATTTTGTGTTTTGTTGAGCTGAATTTCAAGATATATTGACCCAATAATCAATAGTTTACCAACTAATAATAAATCCTAATATTGAGTCAATAAAACAAGAAGTCAAAAGGATTGTTCAGTGCACTCTTGTTACACTCAGATGGACAACTTTGCTCAAATTCTGTCTTAAGTCCAGAGGTATCTAGAGAGATATTTTTAAGTCTGATATTAAGTCTGATATACACGGAATTCACACAATCATGGGTTAAATTCTTAACAACTTCAAATAAACCTTTTATCCTTTCAAGTGCCAATCAGGATAGATTCATTTGCAAATACAGTCTAATTGTTTAACCTTATTCCAGACCTTTGGGACCCAATTATCCTGCTGCTTGTAGGAGTGAAACCTAATTACCTTTTTTTTTTTTAATAAGATTAAGCAATACTTGTAATTGATGTCAGGAATTTAATTTTTTAAACAGATCTTTAGCTGGTATGGTTCTTACTGAATCAACAGTATGCTGATTCACACACACCACACCCCCTTGAGGTGTTTTCCAGTTATTTTCCAATGGTAAAGTCTTTTGATAGGAGGCTATTTTATTATTACTGATACAATTTTCAAAACAATAAGGCCTTTTAGCTCCTACAGACTGTGGTTTCAATTTCATTGAATTCACCAAATTATGCTGTTAATTAACCTGTTATCTGGTTACTGCATGCTGCTGCAGTGTGCACCTGAGCTAGCCCTAGCCAAGCCAGTTTAAGAACAGGAGACATCTAGTCACCAGCAGCCAGGTTTTTGTACATTCTATACAAAGTAACTGGAGAGTCTGAATGAATTATCCCCCAGGAAAATTAATTTTTCCCCAGCCTGACTGTTTCTGGTACTTCTATTCTGTTCTGTCTGTCTCCAAAATAAACTACAGTAGTCAGTGGAGGCATAGAGTAGTGCATTATAATCCAGTTACAATTAATGATCTTATTCTCCACCTCCTTCTCTTGAGATGAGCTACACATTAAACTGTCACAAGCCCTGGACATGCCTTGACCTTGGGAAACTGCACAGTCATTGATATTGTTCCTGATGCAGTGTTCCCAACATCATATTAGGTCTAATCTCTGTCCAGCTTTCATTTTGCTTATGAAGCTTCCTGGAACTCCAGATGTTAGGAAAAAGTCAACCTCACATCACCCCTCTGCTCTAAGACAAAATCAGCTGTAACTATGACATTTTTTTAAAATGTCTAAGGTTTTCTGCCAGGACCTTTAGCAATAGAGGAACTAAACCAGTTAGTTCAGCTGCTCCAGTATTGTAGAAGACATTTGCCCCTTCTTCTCTGCATCGACACTTTGATGTTATGGTGTTCTTGCTGCAACCCTCCATGTAATGGGCTGCTTTTGCTTGAGTGTCTCTTACTATGCCCAGGAGAACTCTGAAAGCAGGATATGCCTCATGTAATAGGCTAGAAAAAGTGTTTATACATTCATATGTGCAGTCACCAAGCTAAGCATTAACATCCTCTCCACGCGTAATGAATATGTGCCAGATAGGCAGTTATCAGTCAGGACAGAAACTATTAGCATTCATTGCTTCTTGGAATAGTCTGGGTTGCTGTCTCCTAATTCTCTACCTTTTTTCCTGGGTTTCTATCATTAGTTTCCCCTTTGAGTCCTAGAGTTACTAGTCATTTGCATCTCAGCAACTTCACTTATCTACAGTCACATTTCTTTTCTTGCATGGTTTAGACACTCCATGAAAGCTATGCTTTGTAAGTATGTTTTGAAAAGTATTACTTGAAACAGTATAAAAAAATCATAAATGCAATCAATGTGTATATGATTGAATCTGTTTCTGCTCTATGGAACAGCCCTGTTAACATTTCACAGATAATAGACTGATTTGACACGATTTGGTATATGGAGGTTTATTCTGACCTCTGTGTCATTTCTCTATTATTTTCCAAATTCTTGTGAGTAAATTGATTGGTTGTTTTGGAATTTTCCCAGAAGGTGAAATTCACCTGATTTCTCTACAATTCATTACATCCAAATTTCTTAAGAATAAGCACTATATTTGCCTTTTCTAGTCTCCTAGTATTACACCCTTAACAACAGAAGTTAAAAATTCTGATTGCTTCAGCCAGTTATCTAACAGTCTTACAGTGCTTTGAAAAATGCAAAAAACTCACCCTACATAACACTATATAAAAATCCTTTATCCATAACACCCAATCCCTCGTTCTGGAATATATGCCCTGAATATATAGTCACTCTGTTTCAAACCGGGTATTAGCAGTCCCAGTAAAGTTCCAAATTAAATCAGGGTTTTCTCATCCTTGGAAAGGAAACTAAGGAAAAAAAACTCCTACATGCACTAGTTGATACATTTAATATAGCTACTAAAAATGACTTCTATGGATTGTATATGATTTCCTACACACTCATAAGGTTCTTCCTTGAAATTCAGATCTTGATCCAAAGCTAACCAAAGCCACTGATGAACGTCAATGAATTTGGGATCTAGATGCTTACATAATGCTTTAACACCAGTTAAAGACCAGCAGTAGACCAGACAAGAATTTTCAAAGATTCTGAGTACTGGATAGCTAAAAAACAGTGGCAAATAAAATTTTTTTCAGATAGGAAAGCAGACTTGGAGTTTGGGTAGCAGGAATTTAGATAAGTTTGTTTCCTTCTTCCCTAAAGTCCTTCTAAAAAGGTCACAGTGATAAAAATAGAGCTGCCTTCTTTTACAGGGATTTTGCTTGAGAGCTCAATTTATTCAGAAATCAAGACAGATTGATGCTGTTCCCTGGGAATGCAGATAGGCATATTTTAGACAATAAACCAGGAGCCCTTATCTGCTGAATTTTGTCTTTTCAATGTATCTATCCTATGCTAATTTTAGGTCTGCATTCTCTCTATCCTGCCGTGTTTTGTTTTTCCTCCCATTCAGCTCTGATTTCTCATTACGGCATGTCCTTTTAGCATATATTTTGTACTTATGATGCATCTGTTCTCATTTTGCTCCTGCAAGTGCCTAAGCGATAGCTAAATGCATCTGTAAAGACAAGTGCTGAACAGGTGCAAAACAAGACCACAAGTAATGAAAGGAAAGGAAGAAATCAGACACTAATTTTTGCTCTGTCAGGATTTGCCTAATATATGTATAGCCATTATACAGGCAATACAAATGTCTCATTTTCACAGTTCTTAATCTTCTTTAAAAAAAAAGATCTTTCTGGAGCTAATTTAGTGTAAGAAAATTTGATAGGAGAAGATACTCCTACCCTACTACTGCTTTGCCAGAAATTCAGTAGTATAGCTTACAGAATTTTATGGGGGATCCAGCTCTTCTGTGTTAGTAAGCACAACAATGAACTATAATTCTAAAAGACAAAATGCATAGAAGAGTATGAATTGTACATATATTATTTGAAAACAAAACAAAAACCACTCTGTTTCTATTTTACATTTATTTTACACATTTCAAAGGAGTTTTGTCTGTCACTTTTGAGAAACCTTTGTGAAGATATATTAATTTCACGCATTCCATAATTGAGCATTTTTTACTCACTCTTATCTCAGTGATTCAGACTGGATAGCTCAGCAATGCTGTGTTCTTTTTATATTGTTTCAGCAACATAAAATGTCAATTGACTGTCATTCTCTACTCAGTGTTATGACTTTGAAATGAGTTCAGCCTCCAGGACAGCAAGATTTTCAGGACTGTGGCTACATCTTAGTAATTGCTTTTGAGAACAGGCCAAAAGAAAATCTCTGTTGTCCAGTAGCCAAATGATAGGTTGGGAGGGAAGACTGGAGGTCAGTTCATATAGACAAAATCTGAGTGCTTTTTGATGAAAACAAGCATCCAGGAAAAAAAAAATCCATTTTGAGTAGAACAAACCTGTTGAGTCCTTTCATGCACTTCCAGAAAGCACAGTTAATTAAGAGATCAGCTTGCAAATTACAAAGACATCAATGATTTTCTGCCCTACAACCCAGGTTAGTTGGGTACTTTACCTACATTAGTTCTCTCTGCCTGAGATAAATTAAGTTCACAAGACCTATCTCACTGACAGGAGCATGTCCAATCTATTGTGTTATTAGCTTTCCAGCCTTCCCAGTCCTAGCTGTATGCCAGATCTATTTGATCTGCCTCTGAACCATGTGCAGCTCAAGACTGAAAGACCCCAGCACACAGGTCCCTCAGATGATCTCAGTCCCTTTTGATGACAATGTTCCACTTTGTATTTATTTTAAATATTTAAGCAGCCATTGGAAGCGAGGCAAATCTTCTAGTGAAGACAATCACTGAGTCAGAATCCGGCTTACTTTTTCAGCTTATGAGGGTTTAGGTGTTTTGAACGAAGAGGAAGTATCTCAGAAGGAGAATCCATCTTCTCCCATCCTTGGCTATTAGGTAAATTCTTTGCAAGTAGCCACATGAATAGTAATTTTATGAATCTCATGTGGAAAGCTTTTTTTCTTTTAAATATTTTCCTTAGACACTTTTTAACAAAAACAAAAACAAAACAACAACAAAAAACTACCAAGGAAACAAAACAAAATAAAAAATAAACAACAAAACCCCCCTTTTGCAAATACTTTGTGGTAAATTTCATTGGATAAGGAACTCTTTACCTCATGCTATAGTGTAAAATCAGAACAGGATACTCATGGGTATACTAAGTGAAGTTGTTCTGTGTTAGTTGTATAACAGAAGACACACAACTATTTTTCCTTAGATCATGATAGTCCCTTCTGAGGTTAAAAAATTCTAATATGTGGTGAAAACAGACTGAGTCTGCGGCTGCTTTAGGCTGTACTGAAAACCTCAGCCTGATGGGCAAAGTTGCTTACAGCTCTTCACTGCTTCTTGCACTTCGTTCATGAAACTATTCCCAGGGAGGAATGACCCACCTCTGCCATAATCATACACAAGAGCATAGCCTGACTGTCTACTTTAAACAGAAATTGCTTTGAACGTTTCTGTGGTCTCCAAACTGCTCTGTCCTTTCTGTTAACATAGGAGGAAAAAAAAAAGTCATGAATGGAAAAAAGAAAAAGGTATGGGCAATAATGCTTCTGGAAAGACAGAATTTTTATTAAGATCATACCCTGAGTTAAGTGGCTCCTGCTTTGACAGCAGCAACACTGCTGTGCTTTGAAGGGCAAGAAGCTGAACTTTCAGGGAGCCAATTAGGAAATGCTGCAGAAAGAGTGGTAGTGACAGCAGCCATCTGAGAGATTAACTGCAGCAAAGGATCCTCAAAGCACTGGCCTCCAAGTATTTTCAGCATAGCTATGATCTTTCTTTTGCATTACTTAAAAACTACTTTTTTAGAAAGAAAAGCAGCAAAATTACTTGAGGCTTTCTAACTTATTTCTTTGCCAGGTCCCAGAGCTTTATGAGTGAATAGTTCCACAACAAACATCGCTTACCAATGGAACTTCACTTCTTCAGAGAAAAATGTGTTTCCTTAAGACAGATAATAAATACCCTTTTTATTATTTTGGCTGATAAGACAAAAAGAGCCTGAAAGGTGCATTATATTTTGCCTTTACAGTCTCTTTGCTTTTCAGAGTCAGAAAGGATTGATATTTCTGTTGGGTCATTGCTGAATACCTAACTGTAGACAAATATTAAATTTTGGCTTGCCACTTCGAACAATAAGGCAGGAATTAAATGGCAACAGCAAGAGTGAAGTACATTTACATGAACTTTGTTTTGATTCTCTAGTGCAAAAAAAAAAAAAGTTAATGAGAATAGAAAAATAATAAGTTTCCCATGATCACACGTGATCTCCCAAAATAAGAAAAAAAAATCATAAATGTATTAATTTGCTGTCTATTTTATTATAAGACAAAGGTATTTTTACTAGAAACAATGGTAACATTCTTGCTCTGGCCAAAGCAGGCTGTAATCTTTCTGTTCTCATTATAATTCAGGGAAAAACTGATGCACAAAAAATGATACCCGTGTTCTGAGAAATCTAGTATAATAGCTGTCTCCATAAACCTCAGCATAACTAAGAAGAACACAAGACTGTGTGTTCTTCTTAACACAAGGCTCATGATTTCTCATATGTTAGAAAAAATAATGCAGACTGGTGTTTTTCAAAAGACTGCTCTTCACAATTAATGATATCTGTTTGTAAATGCACTTTGAAATCATTCACTGCATCCTCACACTGTGTTACAACTCTTGCAAAAGGGTGAACTTCACCAAGCAGCTTCAAGAGATAATGACATTAGGATTTGCTAATCAGCACAGCCCTGTCATCCTTATTTGCTGATTAAAAGCAACCATCCACATCTGGACATGCAAGTTTTGACCCCAAGGTGCTGTGTTGAGAGAAGAGACCCATCAGTAGCTCTCCACAATACGGAGAAGACTACTACAGCAAGGCTGTAGAAGTGTGAAGCAATTTTTAGAAAAGTGAATATTTATTTGCTTGTTTTATAAACCACTAACACTCCTGGGCTGTGTTCACGGAAATCCTGTGAACTAAGTCATTTGGATTTGGTTTAATTAGACTTATTCCTGATTAATGCATTCTTCTACATTCATCACGGGATTGTGGAGTTTTCCCATATGGATACACTAAATCAGATATTTTTCACTATTAGTGGTTTTCTACAGTTTTCTTTTGCTTATTATTTTATCTTATTTTGCAGTAGTATGCACATTTTAAAGTATGCCTATATGTAATTTACTGGATAGAAATTAAAATGATTGCACAACTTCTACATTATATGCTTTGAGAGACAGAGAAATTAAGATAAAATTTTCAATTTTCACACCTATTTTTATCACAGCCTTTTAAGATATGCTGACTTTCCCAGAGTTTTCTGAAGTCAGCAGTTCTTCAGAAAGATTATCACCTTCAAAAAAAAAAAAAAAAAGGGATAGTAATTCGTGTGTGCACTGCAAAATAATTTACATTCACTAAATACTTTACTATCCCTGCCCTGTAAAAGCACTGGGTTTTTGTTCATCTTTTGTATGGCAGTCACCACTGGTGTGTTCTCTTGGAAACTGCCTTATCATCTATAAGTCATGATTTGGCCATTTGATCACTCCTTAGCTTCTCCTAAGCTGAATATAAGCTCCAACTCCTGCCACGTTACCTTTCAGGTTTTTCTTTTTCCTGTGTCTGATAAGTCAGATACCCTCAACACAAATTATCACTTATATAATTAAAACAATGCCTTTGAGTATTGTGAATGTTTTAAAGCTAAATGTCACACAGTGATCTATGCATCACAAATAGAAACGTATCTACCATCTAAATATGTATCTTATTTACTGAATATATACTGCAATCGATAAAAAAAATCACAAAGGAAAAATTCTTTCATGTTAATAGTTATGGTAGTCTTTATTTAGTTCTCCAGACTGATCTTCACAAGAAGTCAGTCTCAAGAATCACAGTGGTTCCTTCCTC
>VYXB01001866.1:41155-148047 GCA_013397135.1 Pachyramphus minor | reverse complement strand
AAAATACAGGGTATGATATTTGATCTAGGAAAGATCCATTTTCATCTTGAAATAGGTGGAATAATGCTTATTTTACTAAAGAACAATGACAATACGGTGTCCCAAATGAGAAAAAAAAAATAAAGTGACAGAGAGAAATATTAAATAGGTCTGAGCTCTCAGGGAAATTTCAGATATGATTGCATATAAAAATTCACCTCATCTGTTAAAAATCAATTCTATGTAAGGCTTCTTTAGATTAAGAAAAACATGCCGACATCTCAGGGACACCTGCATTCCACACTTTCATACCCCTGTTTTACATTCATGCTCCTGTGACTAACATTTAGCTGGTTCATTTAACAACCTAGCTGAAAAAAATCACCTTACAACAGATAGAAAAAACTGGGGGAAAAAAAAACAAAACAAGCCCCATACCTCTTCCTCCAACCCTAGATGTTGGCTATTTATCAGGTAATTAGCACATAAGAGTTAATAAAGGCAACAGAGATATTGACTCCACACCTGTGGAGAAGCAATTTTTTACACCATTGTACCTTACTTCAAATTGTATTTTAAATAAATCTGTTGGCCTGCTGATAAATGTAGTTCTTTTCTGACTGGAATAATTGTAAGGAACTATACCATCCATATAAAAACCCCTGATGCATTCCAAAGAATTACATTTCTCAGTGTAGTGTACGTCACACTGGATTTTCCCTCTAAACCTACTGACAGCACTACATTGTCATTAGTTTGTGTTTTTCAGACCTGTTTTATGGAGTTAATCTGGGGGAGTAGTTCTAGTCAGGAAAGTAGTTTACAAGTTAAACTATTTCACAAAAGAATGAATCTCAGTAATTTATATAATCCATTTTTCATTTAAAAAACTGGATTTTGTAACAGTCAAAAGCTAGACGGATACAGGGGAATAAATACTGTAATCACTCATTCAATTTGAACAAATATTTGAGTTACTATATTGAACTGGTTGGTATTTTAATTTTAATTGATTGATTTTTATTTCTGCAGCTCACAAGCTCATTACATTTACTTCTACAAAGTCCCACATGGATGCATCAGCATGTTTTTAGTTGCACTTGCTGTATTGTTTCCTTCCTTCACGACGTGAAGCTACAGTAGAGGAGGAGAGAAGAAGAGAAAACCGAGAAAGAGGAGAAAAAGGCTGGCTGGTGATGAAAAGTTATGTGAACTAAGAATAGAGCAGGAATACCAAAAAAAGGTAAGATGGAATATGGAATGGTGAAATAATGTGGAATAATAATAGTGATAAGAATAGTACATTGAAAGAAGACAGAGAACAAAATTATGGGGGAAAAAAGATAGATGAGCCTGAGACAAAAAAAAATCCTATTTCATGACCACTTTCTTACATTAAAACAGTCTGGTTTGTTCTGTAGTGGTGAGAGTGAGCAAAAGAGATGTGAATTTCGTTCTGTCCTTTCCTCCCCCCTGCAAAACACAAGAGCACTGCAAAACACAAGAGCACTCTATGTGAGAAAAGAGCAACTGACTTGCACATTATGGCACTTGCCTGGCAGAAAGATTTTGATGTTCAAGTCTTACCTCTATCCAGTTAAAATGGGACAATATATGCAAATACTGTGCTAGGTTGTAGGATAAACCTCTTTGCAAGCGCTTTACTTTATTCCCTTTCGAGCAATAATTATTACATAGGTTTACCTGAAGCTCAAAATCAAAAAATCTGGAAGTATAATAAAACTCTTACAGAACTGCTGTAAGAATTTTAGATCCCAATGTGGTGTGCTAATTTTTCTTACCGTCACCGTTTTGCCTTTCTTCCTGCATGTCTCTCCCATTTCCTTTCTCTGAGAAACACTCCCTATATTCATACTTCATTAAAACTGGCAAGTTGCTAATAGCAATGTATTTTGGCGAAACTACAATTTTTCAATGGGAAAACAAACTTACGTGGAAACGTTTTAACTAACCTTTTGTAAGACCATGTTTCACAAGACAGAGTGAACAAAACCAACAGCCCAGCCTTCCTGAAAATAAAGGAAGGATTCAGTGATCCAGGGCCATTATGACAATTCTGGTATGTGAAGATCCCCTGAGGGCCACAGATACTGGAGTCCTGGTTGCTGCTTGGAGACATTGGTCTGCTTATGAGTTTCACAGATGCGGTTAGCAGTGACCAGAAATGTAATTTTTGGTTACCTGATTGCAAGAAGTAATAGGAATCCTCTTTTGTGGAAGCAACATTATTTTCAAAAGGCAGTTTCTTCACATATTCACTCCTGATATTGCTGCTTTGTGAAATAATGAAGTTTTTGTTTGTGATACTAATAGGATTCAAGCATTGGAAAAAAAGCTCAGCTTTCACTAACTGGAATGTCTGTTGTTTTTCGTTCAGTTTTGTCAGTATTTTGAAAGACGATAACAACTGTTAGACAGAGAAGAATCCCTTGAGATTATCTGGATAATTAAAAGTAGTTTTCTCATGAAATTTGTAAAGTTTTTAATTCTCTGTTTGCAAAATATAAGGATAGAAAAGACTAACTATCCTGTTGTCTTTCAGAAGTGATAAGATATGAATACTTATACATACATACAGTCTCTGAAAAGCTCGCCTGAATGCCGCTGAAATATTAAACATAGCCAATTTTCTGCTCTCCTTATGTCTGGAACAAATTTGTTTATTCCATGCATAATTCCAAACAGATCTTCATGTGGTGATACACTCTGCATATCATGTACCAACCTAATATTCTAGTCACCTTCATGGAACTCCTTACTTTACTGTGTCTAATGCTACCAATTATTAGAAGTATGCAAATGAGCGGATGACTAATGCTAAACGTGGGAATTTTCTGAAACCTCAATCTGTGTTGCTGTCTCAATATGATTCAACTTCCCTGAAAGCTGAAAACTTCTATCAAAAAGTGTCAAACATTACTCAGACTGCTTTTAATCTGAGACTTTCCTCACACTGAAAATGTGTAAGTCCTTGGACCAAGAAAGGAAAAGACTGCAAGAAGAGCTAGACAGCATAAGTTCTGATGCTTTCCCTAGTGACACCAGTTGAATGTTCTGTAAAAAAAAACAACAAAAAAACAAAAACACACAAAAAAAGAGAGTATGTCATGAAAATTTTAGGTCCACAAGAACAATTCTTCTGTTTCATAAATAATATCATGGAATAATCTGAAAGCAGACTCCCATTAGAGTCAATACGGTTTTCTGCTAAGGGTGAACTGAAAGAAATATTCATTAGTGAGATATATAGTGCAAGTTTGAACTAACACCAATGTAAATATAAGAAAGAAACAGTATTTCACTTTTGTCATGTGCCTCAGTTTTTATAATGCCACGAAAGAATTTATTCTCACAGAAATAATCTATGAAAAAATATATTAATTTATATTATATTCATTGGTGTATTTTATTTTTAGTACAAATTTATGTATATATATTTATACAGAAATCTATTAAAAAACACAACTAAAAACAAACTTATAAAGAAGGGAATGGAGGGGAGGGGTGAGTGAGGGTTATCTATATTGTGGATAATTTGTTATGATTATTTTTTAAATAATTTTTCTGCATAGAAATGATGACCCAGCTTGGGCTGTTCTAAATATAAACTCTTCAGAGACGAAGTGTCATACCTGCTATGGAGCATTAATGAACATTCTAATTACATTTCCTATCTTAATTTCATTTGATTTTAAAACTGGACTAGGTAAACTAGAATTCATAATTTCACACTAAATGGAACTATAAAATAACATTATTTAAGACTTCAGAATACTAATAAGACTATCAGTGTAATAGAATAAACATGATACAGTTAAAGAGGATTATTTTCAGTTGCAAAATAGGCAAATATTCATTCCTGGTCACTTAATAACTTTCTTTTCCTGTATGGTATATTATTATGGCAAGATTTCTAAGACAGAAGAAAAATTATGCATTTAGTTCCACAGCACATCTCAGAGGAACAAGTTTCTCATTACTTTGCTGAAATGATTTCTTGCCCATCAGCCAATTCTTCATTTAGGTATAGTGTCCCACCATCTCACTTTACTTTTAATTGTACTCATGGGAGAAAATTAGTGTCACGAAGTTTAATAAGGGACCTCTGCTACCCTCTAGATGCCTTTCCTTCTATTAGTGCTTCCTCTGCTTTTTCAGGCAGGCAGGATAAAATCAGTTTAGTTGGGGTTAGTATTTTAAACATAATGAAAAATCAAAGTAACCTAACAGAAAGGTCTAAACATGCAATTAAGTTGTTGTAGTGCATGGGTTAGACACAGGCAGAGTAACAAGCAATAATGTTGCTTTCTGAATTATCACTTTGCTATACAGGGTTTTTCCCTGCAGGATTAACTTCAGTTAGTCAAGAAACAAACATGGAATGAAGTATTATCTTACAGTAAACCTTTTCCTTGCAAACTTCAGTCCTGTTTATTTACATTGATGAACTACATGGATGAAAGAGCATGACTCTTCCAGCACTAAACCCAGCAGCAACTAACTGTTGCACACCTGTGAGACACTAGATTATTATATTACTTATTGTCTCGGGCCAACTCAGGTGTGTGTGGGGGAAGGGACACGTTGAATTTCACGGAGGTGAGGTAATACTCTGTTACACACCTCAGCCCCTCAGAGCCTCCTGGGGTGACCCTGGGGCAGCTGTCTATCCAAAACAATCCCGGGGGCACTGCCCACACCACACCCCTGGAACCTATAACTCAGCCTTAGATTGGCTGGTACAGTGAAAATACTGCCCCTCACCAGACCCCAGAGTAACCAGTGGGCCAGGAGTCCAGCCTGGGAGAGATGGCCACAGGGAGCCAAGAGCGGATGTAAATGAAGATTTGTGGTCTCCACATGTTTGAACCCTCCTTCTAGACTCCTACACTCAATCTATAGATGGTAGCTATACTTCTCTTTTTCTCTCTCTTTCTTAACTTCTTCTTTTTCCTCTAATCTCCTTTCTTAATATTTTGGGTAACCTGATACCGGATATGTCGGGGTTTGCTAAGTTGTATGGGTTAGCATGTGTTAAGTCAATTCTTTGGAGAATGCTTTATTCTGGCTGAATGTTACCCTTTAAACTTTTCCAAGTATCCTTATTTTCTAAAATTTATCATTAAAAGGATCTTCTGAGAAAATGTGGGCAGCAATCCTCCCTTGCGCTCTCTCTGAAGCTGTAAAGAACTAAGGATTCTTGTAATATATTCCGAGGGCAAATATTGTTGGAGCCCTGTATATTTTTAAAGTAAAAGTGCTCTGGTGAGATGGTAGCTTGGAGCCCTGGGTCTTAAAATACCTTGCTATTATAATGGAAGCAGTAAAGCTGAATTGAATACCATGACTTCCTTTACCAAAAAACCCAAACCAAACCCAAACCCAAAACCAAACCAAACCAAAATCCTAAAACAACAAAAACCCAAACCAAACAAAACCAACCAAACAAAAAACCAATCAACCAAACCAACAACAACAACCAGAAAACAAACCACCAAAAAAACCCACAACCAAAACCAACCAACCAACCAACTAAACTCAAGAACAACAACTCCCCTACAACTTGTAATAGTTTCATTATTAGAGAATTATTCACTAATATTCTCTGTGACAGGAAAAAGAAGGATATAAAGAGGTGTTTTAAATCTTTATTTTCTTCAGTAGCAGAAAAGAAGAAACCTTTTCCTTAATTGCATGAGGTATTACTGACTCTGTAAGATCACTCCTCCCATCTTTTTCCTGAAACTGGGCCTTAAACACCTGTGAAACAGTGTAATGATTGATCAAACCTCCTTTTAAAATAACAGTTCCAATTTCAGACTTCTGAGAGACCCAGAGCCAACATTTTTACTCTGGTTGAGGTATAGAGGCTGTCAGAGTACTGAGCTCATCTTCCCCATCCTTAGTGATTCTGATTAGGGCCAGTTTATAAAAAGCACAGGTAGTGACCATGAATTAAGCTGCACTTAATGAATCTGGAAGACTTACTGAGAGCTACCTCGCCTTCTTTCAGAAGCTGTTTTTTAAGCTAAGGCTCCCATCCTTGCCCCCTGCCTGCATCACAGCCAGTCTTGTGTCCTGCTATTTATCTTGCTGATCAAGAACCCGCCCTGCAGACTGAGGACCTCATTATGCTAGATTTGCCAGCTGATTGCTGCACAGTGGTTAGTCTAGGTTACTGTCTGCAGACCCAATCCCAGCTTCTGATTCAACTTTCTGGCTTGACCTAGATCATATCTTACCCCTATTACTTCTGATGGTCAGGACTTTCAGCTGCGTCCAGCTACCATCACTGGCCTGCTTGCCTTATTTGGGCAGGGCAGGATAGGACCCTTGCTGGAAACACCATTGCCTGTGCTGATAATGGTACCATGCTTGACTCCTGGCTCCCTTTCCCTTAGGGAAAACCTGCCCTTGCTGTTGCAAACAGAGAGTATACACTATTTGAGATCATACACCCTTCAAACAAACACAACTAGCCTCCCAAATGCAACTTACACATCAAGCTATGAGACACCATTGGACCATGTTTGTTTCAGTTTATTCAGCAAATGCCAGGCCATAGAGACAATATTCTGATCTTATTTTTAGCCTTGCTTTAGCCCAGTGCTGTGTTAGTATTGTCTTTAAAATAGTTTTGCTTTCATCCAAAGCTGATAAACAGTTTAAGGATCTAAATGTTGGTTTTAAAAAATCTACTGAGACACTAGGTCTAATACAGGCCATTCACTTAGGAATTGGACTCAATAATCCTTATAGGTCCCTTCCAACTCATAATATTCTGTGGCTCTGGAATATTATACACACTTGGATGAGCACCCTTTCAGGTGAAAGATATGAAAAGACACGATAATAGAGGGATAAAGTGTGAAGTCTTTAAAGGAAACAGTATCTTTCTTTTATATATATATATATTTTCAATGATGTGTGCATTTGAACTGCCCATGCAATTCCATAGATTTAAATTTGATGGAATGAAAGACCTTCAGAAATTCCTGTCTCAGGTGGAGAAATTACAGAAAACTATTATTAAGCAATCTTCTACACAAAATGGTAACTGCTATGCAGTGTACATTTGAAAATTTGGAACTGGAAATTAACATGAGTATAAAACCAGAATAAAATATTCTAGATTTCACTAATTTCTGGACTGGTATCTCCCAAGGTCAGTATTAGCATTCACTATGTGTTGAATAATTATCTATAATTTTCTAGCTGTGTAATAATGATTTTTTTCTCAGAAACTTAGCAATTCTGTGATTCAAGGCATCACTGACCTTTGAGGTAAAAACTGGACATTTCAATGAAATTTTAATTGCTTTCTCAACAAGGAACTACTAAATATTAAGATGTGGGGAGCTATGACTTTACCTTTAAGAAAGAAAACACCTACAGCCTTTGCTGAGACAATCAGATGTTATTACAAGTAATAGTATGGCATGTTTTGATACCTGCAGCAGTTACCTTGCTGTTTCATGTAACTTCACAGTCTTTACTGACAAGAAAAATCCCAACTGTCTGCCTATAAATTATGATATAATTATTTTATTATCTTTTCCAAATAACATGCTTACTTCAGACAGTCACAAGAAAATTAAATCCTGTGAAAACTAAATAATCTTCACTGCTTACTATTAACTTTAGTAGCCCACTAAAAACTGTTTTTCTACTTACACTGTTTTTCTACTTTCTCTTAGGCTGCGTACTCTGGCCTCACAATGGAACATCTTTAGCACTGACACTGTCACAGTCACAATCTACCTTAAAGATGTAACTTGACAAAACTGAAAGTTATACAGTCAATACTTAGGTTCAATATAAGATGCGACAGACTGTGAACTGTGAATCTTGGCAAATTTGGACAACAGTTCCCAGCTGACAGGTTATATTTGACCATAAATCAGTCTCTTGTAAAATTTATTGATTTAAGTGATCCTTAGAATTCAAAGGAATATATATATATAGACACACACGCATATATATATGCATATGCATATATAAGTATATATATGTATTTATAATGTATAAATTTTAGCATTAGGCACTTCAGGGAGGTAGAATAGTAGAGGTATTTTGCAAATATATATTTAAATAATTTTATAGCAGTTCAGTGTCAACAGAAATCACTTCTAGATGGAAATTTGGTGATTTTTATTTTAAAAGTACTGCAAAAGCGTAAAGTATATTTGTCTGAGCTGAAGTATGCAGGACTTGATCTGAAAAAAACAATGTCTGAGCTCTTTCCTGAAGGCAATGAACTTTATTCATGTAGTTCATTTTAGCTACCTGGAGTCCTCTAGGGAGTAGAGAGCTAAAGTACATCTAACTCCCTATATTTCAAGCACATTCATAAGTCAGAAGTACCAGTTTAGGAACTAAACAGCCATCACTCTGGACTTCTTAAAAAAGGTTTTCAGTTGAGTTCTCTGTTGACAGCCTCATGTTATTTTTGCCTCTGAAATCCGCAGAAGCCCATTTGTCTTTTCAGATTTATACCATAGGTTTTGGAACTCTTTCTGTGTGTCCTCAACAACTTACGAGATATACCAGCAGTATTAAAGATCTTATCAGTGACTGGACTTAAAACTTCAAAACCTATCTGTTAAGTACACCCACAGACAATTTCAAGGCTTGCAAGAAAGACTTGGCTTCATACCAAGGCCTAAGAGCACACATTGAATTCTTCCAATAGACTTTACTAATGTCCATACATGAAGTTTATATAATGAATACTAAATATTTCAAAATATTTGATTCCTCAAAGAACATTTTCTTAACAGCATAGAAAGTGCACAAGCCGAGAACTGAAATCGCATCATGTTTTTAACCGACAAAATTTCAAGGAGTTACATGCCTGTTTTCAGTTCAGGTGTAAAATTCAGTATATTCCCTCAGCATTGTAGAAAACAATTTTTCTTACTTGTGTTTCATTTTTCTGGTTAAAAAACTGTATTTCTTTAGGGAAACTATACACTGAAGTTTAATCAAACTGTACATTAGTAAGGACTTCTCTGAAAAGACTTGATCCATTTAGTGTCTTTCCTTTATTTGTAAAACATATGAATTAGATCAGGAACACTATCTTACACAATGAGTCAGAAAATCACCCTAACCCTGAGCAATTCTAAGTATTACCAATTGTCTCTTAAAACATAAAGATTAAATTATTTTACTTCTTTAAAGGGAAACAGTATTTTAAGAATGTTCTCTGTTGAGGTGTTGCAGTTTAACAGAAAGACACCAACCACAATTCTTAGGATTTAAAGAGAAAAAAAGAACACAAATACAAAAAATAAAGAAGTAATGTTGGTTTTGTTCAGATTTTCTTCTTCCATTAAGTAAAATAATAAATATTTTTTAGTTAACCAAAATAGTTTGCTTTCCTTGAAATGGAATATTTTGTTTGCAAACTTTGATGAGCCTGTTTTTTCACTTTGCCTAAGTTATTTAAGCACTTTGCTTGAAGAATTTTGACTCTAAACACATCTGTACTCCTGCATTTTAAAGTAAGACTGATAAAAAGCCAAAAAGAAAAAAAAAAAAGGTAATTTTTTTTCTTTTTTCTGAGACTGCTTACTTTAAGTGTGTATTTCTGTAGTCCCTCATAACTTTCTTTTTTTGGTTAATTACCTGTTTACTGGGGGGGAAAAACTTATCCTACTTGTCATCAGGTAGAAAGAGTAAAAAAAAAGATTGTTTTCTCACCTTGATCTATTCCTTTCTTCTTTTCCCATAACTATGCAAAACACAGAGGACAGAATGGGGACAAGAACTTGTGGCTGAGGATCACTGGATTTACACAGTTGAAGCGCTCTAGAAAGAAGGTCTGTTCAATTCAGTCAAACTGCTCCTTCCTAGTGTAAAGATACTTTGTTTCTTCACTATATACCAAGGTTGTATTTTGGGACTTTTCTCCTCCTTTCTGTCATGACAGATCTCTATTTCTCACTGGATGCATCCAGTGAGATTACCATCCATCCATTAAAACATTTTCTCATTTGCAGTACATTTGGGCACATAGCTTGTTTTGCGAGCACACACAGTATTCTGTCATTCTGTCCATGTTTGTCATAATTTTCCACGTTCTTCCAGGAAATAAAATGGACCAGATGTTTTGGATGCATCCTGCACAACACTGAAAGACCTATAGCTTAAAAACCTTGTTACAGGTCCATCAATCACATTTAATTTTTTTTTCTAGTGTTATAATTGTTTTCCACAGGAAAATAATTATTAGTCTCAAAGGAACTGTAAACCAAGGAAATTATCTCCATTCCAGAAGTGGTTGCATCACTTTACCTGTATTAGTAACATTAAGAAATGTGATTTTTAAGATTCTAGTGTGTAAATAGATAATTAGGGACCTTAGATAATAAGGGTTTAAGAACCAAACTCAACATTTTTTATGGTTGCATTTAATCTTCTCTAGTAATCTTCAAGGTAAATAGTATTAAAAATCTTTACACAAATGTCCCAAACAACGCAGTAAACTGCCACTTTAGTACTAAAGTAATGTATTCTCATTGACCTAAAGAGCTTCTGAAAATGTCTGAAGTGTTCAAAAGTGTTTAAAACCAATGATGAAAACATATGACAATTATGGTGGACTTCACTGAATTATGGTGATCTGGATCTGGCTAGGAGAAGCTTCTGTTTTAAAACAAATTATGATCATTTTTTTACCCCCAGGATGTTTTATGTATGCTTTTCATGTACCAATACTCTTTTATGCAGCATACTAACTCAGATTGTAATTGGAAAAAAATGGCAGAGTCACTTATGGAAACAAATGTAAATCATAAAAATCAGGGATTCAAGGGGACATATTAGATTCTGCAACAATGGGTTGCAGTACAAACATGGGTTTTTTTCAATGACTCGTTTCGGGGGTTTTAGGGGCACAGGAAGTCCACCACTTCCCTTAAGAATTTATTTTGCTGTCAGACTTCTTTCAGATTCATAAAAATTTCTCTCATCCAGAGAGTGCTTTACTTTTTATAGGCATTTCTCCTAATTATCACATTTTATACAATGATATTCTGTTTTGTTTTTTTTTTTTTTTTCATTTTCCCCACACGTGTACTGTTAGGTTCTTTCCTGCCTTCACACATTGCTTAACCATGGAATACATTGTAAGATAATGCCTCCAGCTCCCTGATTAAGTAATTCGCTGTTATTCCAGTTAAATACTTACCTGTCAACAGCTCTCTTGCAAAGAAAAAAAGCAACCAAGCAGTATATTCTAGGTATGTTCATGTCAAAGTCACATAAATAGAATTATTACCATGCTTTCATGCACATGTAAGCAAAGCATAAAAACTTCCAATTTCTTTCCACATGTGTGAAACCTTCATTAACGAAGTGTCTACTGTTACCTTGAATTTCATTATCATTTCTGGAGTCATACTTTTAACCCTCACCTGTGTGGAAAGTTTTCCAAGATGCATCCCATTGTTTTTTTCTTGCTCATTCGCAGTATACATTTATGATATCCCTCTACTCTTCTCAGTATTTAGATCATTTGACAAAGTAGCTAAAAATGTTGCTTATTAACTCTTCCAGGTAACGAAGACACGAAATAACAAAAAAACCCCAACAGTTGTCCATATAGTGTTCTCAAGAAGTTTGCATTTTGCTTGTTATGCTTCATTCTTCCTTCTATAATGCAGGTCAGCACCTGTTCTGTTCAATATCTTGATTTAAATTGGGGGCTTATTGCCTCAATACACTAAGCACTGCCGCTCACCTTCATTTCAAAAGTTGGCATTTCTCATGCTAGGACCTGATTGCCTAGTTTTAGACTTTAGATAAAAATGTAAGACTTCATTGGTTGGTTTTCAACCTGTTAGGTAGGTTCTTCTATTTCCATTTCACATTAAATTAATTTCAAGATCACTACTTAGATGAAACTGAACAGTTGAAGATGGACTTCCAATTTCCAAAACAAATCTAGAGTAATAAGCAAGAAGATAAAAACCAAATTGAAACTATATTGCATTGCCTTACTGATATGAAAAGTTAACACTTCCTTTTTCTCCTATTACCTTAAAAACAATTGTGACTGGCTATTTCAGGTGCATTTCTGCTTCATCTGCCACATAATCATCATCAATGATTGCTGTAGGGTAAGGAATGTTTTTAGAATGAGGTCTACAAAAATGCTCATTAGTTATAAGCATAATGTTTCCACCACAGATGTTAACAACTAAAAAAAAAAAAATCCATCGTGTGTAAATAGGATGGAGTGGCTATGGGTTGGTTTTATAGACTCTAAAATAGGCTTCTGTAGCATAGATGTTTACAATGTGTAACCTCTGGGGTACTCATGATAGGAAGAGTAACCAGTTTTTCCTTCCCAATCATGGCATTATTACACAGCAATACTGTTATAGATCTATAGAAATAAAACAATTTTAAATTGCCTCTAGCATTGTGAAGATGAGTTTTATAACAAAACACTTTCAAAATTTATAAAAGTATTCATTTTCTTGAAATTTTTGCATATTTTATTTTTATTTCCTTGATGATATTTAGAACTAAATGCTAAGATTTGAAAGTGACTGTCCCATAAGATTCATGTGTTTGTTTTGAATGGATTGCAACACACCAGAGAATGTTGTTAGAGGAATTTTTAATTATCTTTGTCAGCCCTGAGATAACCAAAACTGCTTGAAGTCAATCCCATAAAACCAAATGAAGTTGAGCAGTCTTTCATGAACAAATAACAGGTATGACAAAACTACAGGCATCTATGAGGAACAGTTTTTGTAGGGAAATGCAAAGGGAGAAAAGTAGCTCTATATTGTTACACAGGTTTCCACTGAGGTGCCAGCACAGTCATGTTTGGTGCTGGCGCAATCCAAAGCAGAGCACTCTAGCGCAGTGCACAGGGTGGGTTTCTGAATCAGAAATACCTCAGGAGAGTGGACAGACCTTCAGGAGTCCAGAGCTCACATCATGGCAGCTGATAAGACATGGGTAGGACCAGGAGCAATAGTAGCCAAGCAATCACATAAATAAAAGAAGCCCCTTGAGGAGTGGTAGTGGCCAAGGCAGGGTGTGGCAACCAGGGCTGAAGAGAGTGCAGGCAGGGTGTTGACTTGTTGATTGACCAGGAAGCAATGGTAGCCCCCCAGCAGAAACCATGGCCTCTCTAATCTCTGCACTCACCACAAGTCATGCAATTTCACAGGTAGAGCTCTGGTGGCAACATGCTGCCACTCTGGTGCCAGCTGCAGGGTATGCCCTGTTCTTATGCCAGGACCATCTGGCAGCACTGAGCACACTGCGGGAGGTGCCTCCAGGTAGAGGAACCCCTCTGGTTAGTGCCAGAGCTTCAGGAGGAGGTGTGTACATTGAGGAGTATAAGGCAGTCCAGGAGACGGATGGACTACTGGAATCATACTTTACGTTCCCTGGGACAAACCAGGGTAGATATGATGTGGAGGATTCCCTGTTCTCTCTCCACCTGGCAGAACATGATGCCTTAAGGGATGAGGGGGAATGGCAACAAGATTTTGCTTGGTGCAACAGCTGCATCTCCTCCAAGACTATCCTTCCCTCTGAAATACCCTTGCATAAAAGGTACAAGGCTCTGCAAGTGGAACCAAACAATGACAAGAATGATGATTTGTCTGGGTTGGAGGTGTCACTGGGGCTAAGTCAGCCTATGGCCCACATAAAAACAACTTCCATAAATTGTCATAAGGGACTTTTCTGATGGGCACAGAAGACCCAGTGTGCCCATTAGACCCACTTCTAAGGGAAGTCTGCCTCCCTGGGGGCCAGGTTAAGTATATGATGAGAAAAATTCCTATCCTGGTACAGCCTTGAGATGATCCATTATTGATTTTTCATGTAGTTGCAATAAGAAGTCCAAGGACAATCAAGAGAGATGTCAGGGCCTTCAAACAACTGATTAAGGAGTACAAGTGGTATTCTCCTCTATCCTTGCAGCTGCAGGATATTATAAGGGAAGAAATGGGCAGACCCAGCTAATCCATACTTGGCTCTGTCACTGGAGTTGTTGGCAGAATTTTGAGGGTTTTGATCATGGGTCAATTTATACAACATGAGGCCTCTGGGCAACAGACAGAGTGCACCTCTCTCAAAGTGGAAAAAGAATCTTCACACTAGAATGAGCAGGGCTCACTGAAGGAGATTTAAATGAGCTTTAAAGTGGGAAAGGGATAAAACTGGAATTAAATCATACAGTAGCCAGATAATATTTGAGTTTGATGTGTTATCAAGGACCATGAGTCTGTTCCACAGTGTACTGAGTACACTGGAGCACATTTGAAATGTCTCTATACGAACACACACAGGACTAGGATTAAACATGAGGAGCTCAAAGCTTTGGCCTTGTCACAGACCTGTGACATTATTGTCATAAGCACAACCTTCTGGGATGAGTCCTGTGACTAGGGTGCCTTGATGGATGGTCATAGGTTCTTCAAGAAGGATAAGGGTAGGTAAGGCGTAGCAATGTAATGTAAGTAAGTATGTAAGGGAGGGCTTGGATTTTATGGTGCTTGTAGTTGGTGATGACACAGTTGAGAGCATCTGGGTAAGCATGAAGAGAAAAGCAAATGGAACAGGTGTTGAGTAGGAATCTACTAATGACCACCCAGCCAGGGCTACAAAACTGATGAATTATTCCACAAGGAGCTAAAGGATATCTCTTTTATCAGCTGCCCTTGCCCTCATGGGTGATTTTAACTTCCCAGACAATCATAACTTCCTGAGACCTATCATAAAGTGAAGACAAACAGGTGCAGGAAATTTTTGAAGCATGTTGAAGATAACTTCTTGGTGCAAGTACTGAGGGAGCGAAGTAGGAAAGGTGCCCTCCTAGATTTGTTGTTTGTAAGCAGAGAGGGACTGCTTACATATATGGGTAAAGTGGTAATTGGTGGCTGCCTTGGTCACGGTGACCATGTAGTGGTTGAGTCTGGAATCACTGGCAATAGAAGAAAAACTGTCCCTCCTTATGTTTTTTTTCCTTCCTATTCCAGAAGGCAAATTCACTGATGCAGTATACCTGAAAGATGTACTGGAAGCCAGTCCCAAATATCATATACAGCCAAATCACTGAATATTCTTTCCAGTCAAGAACTATAGCTAATAATAACCTGCAGGTATTCATTCCATACAGTGATTTGTGTAAATAAAGGATGGCAATTTTAAGAATTGGAGAAAAAAAGAATTATTTACACAGAAGAGCTTCATCTAGGAATTTACATGCTGTCTCACTTGGAAGGGGCAGGTGTGAAAACCTCTCAGTGCTTAGCAGTAACTTTTAGTTTTGTCAAAAACAGAACAGGAGATAGCATTTTATCTGCCAAAGGAATTATCATACCTAGAGTAAGGGTGGATCATAATGGGGGAGTGAGTGCATTGGTGCCATCTCAAGAGTCAGCAGGTATTTAAAGGTATATAATCCAAGAAAAAGGATGGCTAATGGCTAATATCCCTCTAAAGCAGGAATCTCTCCTGCAAAGGCTAAGAACATTACTGAGTTGGAAAATAAGCTTGTTATCTGGACAACAAAAAAGGAAAGAGAGATGATTTGGAATTGATGATAATGTAAGTACATTAAGCATGCTTTTCTTTCAATTCCACTATAATCTTTATAAACCTTTTGAAACCTTTTTGACTATTTTAGAGTCAATAGTTTTCTCCAGAACATCATAATGGTAAGTGGATATCTTTCCATACATCCAGAAAGGTAAATTTTAGAACTGGTAATACAGGAGTGAGAGGCAACTTATTTTTTTTTCTCTGGACATCTTTGCCTATGAAAACTCAGTTCTTTATTGGAGTACAATTGGGAGAGCACTTGAAGAGTTTTGAATAGCACAGTGAAAGAGTCTTAAAAGGCAGGAAAATGTTAGCATATATCTTCTTGTACAGCCACAAGGCTCTGTCACCAGCTCAAATCTCCAGCAGTAGGCCATTTCTGATTGTATGTGTTATGATTACTTCACACAATAGAAAGCTGCATGCAAGTCTTTCCTTGTATTCATCCCGTGGATTCATTTTGCATGCCCAAGCCAGCACTCCAGAGCATCATGAACATTTTTCTCTCTCTCTGGCCTAATTAATTTTTCATTCTCTTCTGCCTGGTTACACAGCCTCAGCAGGGCTGAACAGTTTGTAAGGTAAGTGTCTTTCCTGGGAAATAACAGAATGTGTTTGAAGTTCCTTAGGCAAGCAGGAAATTAAATGTGGATCTCCTACTGCCTGGCCAAGTCTCTGACCAAAACACTGTTAAAAAAAAAAGGAAGGGAAAACTTTCCTTGTCATATTTGAAGAACGATGAGCCCAGGTGTGTTCTTTGTAATAAATTAAAATTGTAGACAACTTCTAGGCCACGTATCCCACATGGCAGATACATCCCCATGGCATCTAGTGAGACTAGTGAGGCATGAGAGATGAAATCCTAATAAATCCTCAGAACTTCTGTATCAACTACAGACAGCAGCACAATGGTTACTTAGGGAATGTTAACGTACCAGCTGGCTATCACTTCTTGTGAAATCCATGCTGAGACATCTATCTCTATGTTAACACATGATTCAGGTTTCCATCCGGGATGTTGGTACCCAAGACTCAGATGTTTCTGTGGCCCAGGATTTCATTTTTACAAGATTTCTTTCCTAATTAGATGGAAAAAAAAAAAAAAAAGAAAGAAAAAAGGAGCAAAAGAACCTCACCGCAACAGGACTTCCCCACTACACTGATGAGCCATCATTTTAAATGCATTCAAAAATTTTAGAAATGCTTGAATATGTAGTGGGAAGAGAAAAATAACTGCATATGAGACACGGGTATTATTTATTTACTGAAAGAAAGGGACTTTTATCAAAGGACTTGTTTATGTTGCAGATGAATAAATTTACAGGCTAACTCCCACAAAAATATTTGTGTTTTCTTACTACTGTTTTCAGAGGAATGGTTCTGTTCACGAGCTTCATAAGCACTAAACACATCATGCCAGAATATAAGATCAATTTCATGCTATACTTGAACTCAGATAAACCCTGAATCTGTAATTTATTCATGGTTAGTTTAATGAAACTAAATATAATTAGAGTGTTTCTGTAACTAAGAATTTGCTATTATGAACACTGGCATTTTTCTATGTTTCTGTGAACAGCTTTCTATGAGAATTATTAATCTTAGTAGTAGAGATACATTATTAGTAAGATACTGAGTTATTGCACAATAAATCTGACAAAATGAGCTGTCGGCGCATAAGAAAAAGATGTCATTAGCCACAAATATAACACTTAATGGAAGACAGCATAGTGATAAAAATATACTCAAATGCTGTGTAATTAAGTAATATAATCAGTAATTTTAGCAGATGGCTGCTTTAAATGGGAGAAAGAATATATTGAGGAGAGAAAGGGAAACAGAGGAGAGCGAGAAGATTGTTAGGTATAGAAATTAAGACAAGTTAGCTTTGAAATGTTTCCCGTTATCATAGTACTCAAATTCCAGCCAAGTGTTCTATAACTGAATAAAACACCCCTAAATTAAATATTTGTTTGTTTTCATATATATTATCTACTTTTAGATAAGAATCTCTGAATGCCATGGCAGTGACTGAATTAACTAATATTTGAGAAAGTATCATTGACCTCTAACACCTAGAATAAGAACTATCCTGTTACATGCTAGTAATTGTACACTGCTAAGTAGCAAATTTTCTTCAAATTATGATACATTGCCTTTGCTTTTCCTGTGGAAGGATATAAATTCTCCACATTCTGTAACCTTATTTTTTTGCTTTGTTAAAGATACCATTGGATAATTAAATTTAAATATGATATATTTCTCCACAAATTTTTTTTTCAATGACATCTTCCTTAATTCCCACTAGATAGTTGAAGTCTTATTTTGTCATTTGGGTTATTAAAAACCTAACTATTGTATTTACCTGCTCAACATTTTAAAGTATCTTACTTCCAATACCAAACACACAGCATCTGATAAATCTCTGGCTTTCTTGCAACAATGTCCATTCCAGCCTAAATGTGCTGTTAAGTCTGAAAAATGAGAAACACTTTATAAAACTCTCCACAGATATTAATTGAAAGTATCTTGCTGTGAAGCCACCTATTTGGGCTATTTATAAAAAAAAAGAATTTGTAAGGGAGTTCTAAATTCTCAGTGTTCCGATAACCCACTTTATATCAGAAATGTCAAATATTGTGCCAGGACACAGAAAAGAAACATCTCCTTTGGTAGCTAAATAAGAGTAGGATTGTACTGTTGGTAAATTTCTTACTTTCACAGGGAAAAAGCACTGTCACTGACTTCCCCATGAACTAGGTACACAATATCCTTGGTCTAGGGAAGATCAGTAAAACGCCAGTTAAAATATATTTTCCTGAATTGGTATTTTTAATATATGCTTGTTGGGTACACAGGAACAATAGAAAAATGTACACTACAGAGAAATATCTTTGCTGTGATTGATTAATAAGTTTTAGGAGAAGATAATTTTGACAGGAATCATTATTTGTCTGAATACACTTTAGCCTAGCAGAATTTCCAAAAAATGAGGGTATACTTTTTGATGGAGTATGGCAGAACATAACTAAAGACAAATATATATGAGTTGTCCAGAAGAACCCATTTAGCTTTTTTAAATCTCTGAGGAATATAACAGCTGGTATATCCTGTAAAATTTTGAGTCTCTTTCACTATGCCAAAGCCTCACCTATCAGTGCAAGTACACTGGAAGTATATTGGACTACATAAACTTGCTTTTACTTCCACAGTCTGGTTGGTATGCAGCACTTTCATTCTCTCAGTAAATAGTTTATTTTAAGATGACAGGACATTAAACCAGTTTTTTACCCCCAATTTACATTTCAGCAGCTTTGTTCTTTGTTTTTTTTTCCCCTAAGCACCCTACTCTTTCCACAAAACAAATATTGATCTCAGAAACTTATGTCAAATGATTTTTGGGAGCTCTAAGAGGTTAAAAACTGAGAAGGTAAAGATGTTGAAAAGAAGGACAGACTGACTAATAAAAAGTTAAAATTTCTTTAGAAGAACTTCCTTCCAGACTTCTTGTCTAATTTGACCCTAATTTGACCCTGGCTGGACACCAAGTGCTCACCAAAGCCATTCTATCATTCCCCTCCTCATCTGGACAAGGGAGACAAAATATAGCAAAAGGCTCGTGGAGTGAGATAAGGACTGGGAAAAATCCCTCACCAATTGCCACCAACTGCAAAACAGGTTGTACTTGAGGAAATAGGGATAACCAATTACCAATCAAAACAGTAGGATGATGAGAAATAAAACTAAATCTTAGAACACTCCTTTCTTCTCAGGCTTAGCTTTATTCCCGATTCAGTATTTCCTCTTGCCCAATGATGAGTGGGACAGTGAGTGGAGATTACAGCCAGTTTACCACTTATTTTTTCTGCCACTCCTTCCTCCTCTGGGGGTGAAGCAGAGCACTCCTCTGCTCCAGTGTGATGCCCCTCCCACAGTTCTTCAGGAACTGCTCCGTCATCGGTGTCTTCCACTGGGTGCAGTCCTTCAGGAACAGACTGCTCCAGCATCGATCCCCCCCCAGGGTCAAAAGTCCTGCCAGAAAATCTGCTCCAGAGTGGGCTTCTCTCTCCAAGGATCCAGAGGTCCTGCCAGGACTTTGATGACTTCTTGCAGAAGACACCCCTCTAGCTCCCCTGCTATAGAAACCTTGCCATGCAAACTCAATACACTTCTTCAACACTGTTTTCTGTTACAGCCTCATGACAGCCCCACGCTTGTTATGCCACTGCCAGAACAGGTGTTTTGGAATGCATTATTTAGTTTAGAAGAGATTTACTCTTACTAACAGCTCAATAGCCTCATTGGAGTCACATAGAAGAAAAAGCAGACATCGTCAATAAAAAAAAAATTAATGAAAAATGGAGATATATATATAAAAAAATTCAAACTAGTCAATAGATGCTCTATACTTGTATGGTAAAAAAATTAAGTTGAAACATAGTTTCGATGGAACACTACTATTGCCAAACCACACATTTATTAAAGTGTTTCTTAGAACAAATTATTACATAATGTAGGTAAACTAGCAAAGATATGTCAAAGTTTCCAACAGAGAGGATTAATATCACCTCTTACATCTTTTGGAGGATGGCATGATCAGCAGAAATGTAAGACAGACCTAGGCAAATATCATTTGAAACTGAGTAAAGTTAAGGGAAAGAATCCCATCAATAAAAATTGTATTTGGATACGGCCCAGCAATTCTCGGAAGACGTTTAAAAAGGAAAATTCTTGAGACCTCTCCACAGACTTCAATACTACTGGAAAATACTGGTTTTAATTTTAAAATTGCATCTTAGAATCTGGCCTTTGCTTTGCCACTAGCATTTACACGTGTTTACTTCACATCCATTACCCATGTCTGCTACAATGTCACTTCCACACAGAATGTTTCCATCTGAGCACAGAATTAGAGCACAGAATTACTGTGTCAGTGTCCAGAACAACAGTTGGAGAAAAAAATTACTCTTACCTCTCCCCAGGCTCAATTTCCCCTATTTTCACAGCAGAGAATGCTGTCAAAATTGCTCCCAGGAGGCGACTGCCATTGTGGGTAGCCAGGGCAGCCCCCACAACTGCTATCCTC
The DNA here is from genome assembly GCA_013397135.1 of Pachyramphus minor. Lineage (NCBI taxonomy): Eukaryota > Metazoa > Chordata > Aves > Passeriformes > Tyrannidae > Pachyramphus > Pachyramphus minor. The sequence continues at coordinate 127,382 of VYXB01001866.1, read as the reverse complement.
TCCCCAGTACTAAAGTTAACTCTGTCCCCCTTCTCCAACAAACCCTGCACTGACAAGACATCCACTCTCAACTGCAGCTACCCGAGGAGCTCTAGCTCCTCCCTGAAAATGTGTGCCCCTTTCTCTGACCGGATACAGTCTGTGCAGCACTGCCACTGCCTCAGGACTGGCTGGAACCAATTTCCAAGAGTTTAGGGAGGTTTGATGAACATACCTGCCCCCCACTGCTGGGCACAATTTTTGTCCCCACCTGTGACATCCTTCCCTTAAAATCCATCCCCTCACTGATGTAAAATAGGTTTTTAAGGCCACAATACTTATAACAGTCTGAACATATACCAATTACAGGACCCCGATAAAATTCCTGACTGTGTGACCAAAGTAAAGGCAGAAGACAACCACCTTTTACCTCCTTTTAGCAACATATAAAAAATATCAGGAGAATTTTTTCATCCAGAGAACATATAGTGTAACTGTACTTTTCACATCCCTCACAACCAATATTTTGATATAAAAATTATGATGAAATTTTATTACTGTTTAGTGTGTGCCAGCACACCCAGAAGCATACTCAAGCAGGTCTTGTCTTAGAGATGCTCACAATTCAGTACTATGTTCAAATCCCACATTGCAATTAAGGGATTGCAAAGAAGCTTGTTTCTTGGAAAGTTGGGCAACCAGGAGAGTGCAGGGCTCTACCTCAGCATTACAGGGTAGTTGAGGGGGATGTAGGAGTTGGAAAGGTGGAAGGGAAAGGAAGTTAACATAAAATATCAGTTTCTTCAGGCAAGTCTTAAGCACAAAAATATAAATATGTGTTCCAGCTTGGACATAAAAAGTAGATAAAAAGAATCTGTCGGAGACAAGTAAATGCAGCTTCAACGAGAGGATGGAGTTCAAAATAAGATGAAGAGGTTTTGTGATTTCCATCTACAAGTGGCTGAAAGAAAAATGTTATCAGATCTCTGGAACTAAGATGCGTCGGAAGTTTTATATGATGAATGTAAAATGTCTTTATGCATTTTAAAAATGAATATAAGAATTTCTGTCATGGGCAGTAAAATAAACATAGGATAATAAGATAGCTGGTCTGATGACAGAACATGAACTCACTACCCATAAAGTGAAAATCAGTGATGGCTAAAAAGAAAGCAATAATGATTTGTTACATTCACATAATCTACACTTAGCTTCATTTGGTAATGGAAGCAGCCAAGTAGAACTGGATATTAAACTTATGTCAGACAGTTGAGGGTAATCAGTGTGAGTTATTCAAGAACAATCTGCTATAAGCAAATAAATGACATTGAAACTAATTTTGGTTTTGTAGAAGAGGGTGGAAAAAACCCCCATGTTTTCACACTGCCCTGATTCTTTGGGATAGGAAATACTGCCTAGCTCTTGCAGGTGGAGAATTCTTTTAATGTTCTCTGCAGAACACAAGAATAACCAATATATACCTGATTTTCCAGTAAGACTGGAACTTCTACTACAGTTTCTGGCTCTTGTTGCATGTGAAGGTTTCTTTGAGACCTATAGCTTCCCTGTGGCAGTTGCATGCCAGTAAGCATGTTAATGACCTATTTCCCCAGACTGTACTGTAGCAATATTATAGGAAGGTAAGAGAACAGAATGAAAATAAGAAATTCTTTCTGGTAAACCTCTTCTCTGACTGGGTAAACTCAAGTTCTACTAAAATGTACCACACGGAACATTTTAATATGAACCCCCAAACCCAGAAAATTTTTTTGTGTTCATTCTACCTCTCCACCTTTCTTAGATTAAAAAGGAATCATAGCTCAGATTGAGAACTAGACAGAAAACATTTTGAAGCATGCAGCCAAATTAAGTAAACTAGCAAAGGCATGCGTCAGAGATGAACGCTGCACTGCGCTGCTGCATTCTAGGCAATGAGTTTGTATTGATTGAGTGAAAGATGAGGACATTCTGATCTCTGAGTTTATAAAGTAAAGAGCCCATGGAAGTAAACTTTCCTTCCAAGGGCTGTAGCTCTGATCACAGTGAATTTACGAACAGAGAAAAAGAAGACTGACACTAAGTTCTCCAGGCTAAGAGAGACAGATTATTTTAAAAGACATATTGAAAGCTGGTTGGCCTTGTTGCTTTGTTTGCACTTTCAGAATGTAATGAACATTTTCCCAATGGTGGGCTTTTAAGGTATAAGCACACTGAGTGGATTTTAATAGCAGGTAAATGGACCAAATAAAATGAAATTTTAAGAGCTCAAGCTAATGAAACCCTAAAAAGAGTCAAATATTAGATGCTGTGGTTTTCTGAAACTGCCTTTGATCTGCAGCAAGCACCTTGTTTCACAAATAACTTCTGTACCGGGTGCAGATGCCCCGAGGTGGCGGCAGCACCGGGGGCTGTGCCGGGGTGTCCCTGTGTGGAGGATCCAGGGCTGCCCCACCCCGGACACTGCGGCTTCCAGCGGCTCCAGCGGCCCCAGCGCAGGGCACGGCTGAGCCCCTCAGCCACGGGCGGGCGGGCGAGAGCCCCGGGGAAAGCCTGGGCAAGGGAGGGCAAAACGCTGCCCGGCAGCCAGGGCTGAGGGAGGGGAACCGGGTGAGGAACAGCCCTGCAAGCCCCGAGGGCAGAGAGGAAGGAGGGCGGGAGGGGAGGAAAGTCTCCGACAGAGACGCCCCTGCGGCCCAGAGAGATGGGGCAGGTGAACACGCCCTGAGAGAAGCTGCAATCCGTGGAGAGCCCACAATTGGACAAGCTTATTCTGAAGGGCTGCAGAATGTTAGAATGAAGTGGAGCCCGGGAAGAAGAGGGATATAAGGGGAATGTGTTGTTTCCATATTTGTCTTTTTTTGTTGTTGTTATTTTCACCGTCCAAATCTGGTTTTCACTGGCAGTAAATTAAAATCAGTTTCCTCAAGCCAAGTTCATTTTGCCTTTGATGGCAACTGGGAAAGGATCCCCCTATCTTCTATTTCAACACCAGCTTTTTTTCCTTTATTTTCCCCTCCTCTCCTGTTGAGGAAAGGGAGTGAGAGCATCTCGGTGGGCATCTGGCTAAGACCCTTAAAGCTTATGGTCTTCAACTGGATATTTAGGAAAACTGAAATTTCCATCACAAGTGTTAATCTGTTTTAAGATTCTTACGTGATCTTCACATTTCTGATTTATCAGTGAACAGCCTTCAAGATCTAACCATGAGAACATCAAAAGAGTAAAAATTTAGAGGAGAGGAGAACAGATGAAGAAATGCATCTAGAGTTGAGAAATAAAACTCTATATAACACTCCATTAAGGAACAAAACTGATTTATATGTGCGCCATTTAAAAGATTTTGTTGGAAACTTTACCACATTTCTTTCTGTTGAATTTTGGGAAAAATCTGTTGGAGCAGTTCAGGCAAGCTTGCATGAACAAGTCCAAAATTCTTCTTTACTGAAAAGAATGACAGCAATTAATTTTGCTAGCATTTGACATACAAAAGAAAACTAGTCTGCAGCACCTAGCCTGTTCTAGACCAGCAGCCCAAAGGTGGCTTTCTTAACACTCTTAGGAGAATACCAGACCCTGTATCTTATGTCTTTTCAGTCAAGTGTCATGTAGCTTGTCATAACCATTAAATCCTTAGATATGTTGAAAAATACATTTATTTCTCAAACTCTGATCTTTGAGCTCAGTTTTCCAGAAAACTGTGTATTAAACAGATATATCTAACAAGAAGTGCTCTCCCTTATCTTCCAGCAGTGTTTTGTTGCCTAGAATTCTGTAGATTGAAGAACTGACGATTATAACAATAAGACTCTTCTGTAGAAAATCAACGTACAGTATCTCTAAAAACACTTGAATAGTAGTGGCCTATGCTGTTTCCATGTGCATTTTTTTCTCTTGTCCTTTTTTTACATTGTTTGCTTGGGTTTGTTTTTTTTTTTCTCCTCTTCTATTTCTTTTTTTCCTAAACCTGTGCACTTCTTAAATCGTTTTCTTTTTTGCTGTTGCTGTCTGACACAAGCAAGTTTATCCTACATCTCAGTCCTCTATTTTTTTTTTTTTTTTTCCTTTAATTCACNTGGAAGCAAAACACCAGACATCATTCATTTAATTAATTTTCTTGTTTTGTTTCTGTTATTGCAGTACAAACATTGTACAGAAGGAGGTCTTTCTTTGCACAGAAGTGAATTCCAGGCTTTGTCACAGTAAGAATAGTAAATGAAATTAAACAATGTAAAACTAGTATAGAATCCTTGATAATCTCTCAAGTTAAGAGGAGATATTTTTTCTCCCATCCACTGAAACATGAAATGTGACCTTTAAAAGCAATGACAGATTCTTTAAAAGGGGAAAATAGTGGGTGTAATGTGCAAAGTTTTTTTCGCTGATAGAATTGCTTTTTATATTGTGCAATCTGTCTCAATAATGTTAAAATGGTTGAAAGAATTCAGTGCGACATTTGTGCTGGAAAATGCTGATCTGTCAGCATTTGTCACCATGTAACACAAAGGAAAAAAAACAACCTTTAAAATATTCTAACTGGCATGAGTATTTTTTAAATTCTTGTGTCATTCTAATTAAAGTATTAATTAGTTTTAATATAAAATGCATCTGCTAAACAATATTTTGATATTGCTGAAAATAAATACCTAATTTTTTTCCCCTAACAAATTACTTCTGAATTTTATAGCTGTATTAAATTTAAACACATTTTTATTTCTTTCATTTCACCAGTTAAACTTAGGAAAAATCCAGTGAGGTAGCTGCCTGCTCTTGCTTTGCATTGATTGGTCTAAAGAAATTTTCAAGAGTGATAAATTTCGTATGCTGGGCCTACAAGTTCTCAACTTGAACAATGTCTCAAAAAAACCAGGTGACTGAAGAGGGGATAGAAATGTTTTAAGTTGCCCAGCAAGTTTAAATATTGGTTTCTGTTAAGAGCAGACAACCAACATGTAATGTGAGTCTTTCCATTATGTGAAGTGATTACAAATGACAATAACAGGTATTTGCAATAAAGTAGATTTAGTTTGTCTATTAACAGTATTACAAGACTGGCAAGCATAAGAAGGTGTCACCTACAAACAGGTTACCAGAGGTTTATAACTGGGTAAGTAAAAAATCCAGTTAAACACTCCTGACACCGCTTCAGCACAAGATGGTGAAATAAAAAACTTCCAAAATACCGTGTTTCTTACTGTAGAAAAAATATTTTTGTACGTGGAAAACCCTTCTGCTTTCATCTTTCCACTCTCTGGGGTACTTGAAGTCTGACACTGCTACCATCACTCGTATTGTTTGCTGGCAACAAGAGTAACGGAAATCAGGTGTGTTTAGCTCAGCTGGTTAGAGCACAGCACTTATAATGCCAAGGTTATGGGCTTGACCTCTGTAAGGGCCATTCATTTAAGACTTGGACTTAATTATCCTTGTGTGTTCCTTCCTACTCAGAATATTCTGTGATATTCTGTGATGTTTGCTTATTAAGTCAACATCTGAAGGGAACTCTGTGCAAGTATTCATCTCAGTGAATCTTTTCATTATTTCTTTTACAGGGAGAGGTTTTTAATTTAATTCCTAGTCTGTAATTAACAATTCATCTTCCTGAGATGTTGGTTGTTATAATCTGAACTAGAAATTCTGCTCTTTTACACTTCTCTATGAATTCTTCACTCTCCATTTCAAGAAACAAGTTAAAAAGATCTGTGAGTCTGTGTTAGTGCTTCTGAAGTTCAGTTGAAGTGAGTGTGCTGCTAGCTCAATTCACTAAGTTTTTCTGATCTTGCTTCCACCTAATTTCATGAAAGGAGAAAAGCCTACAATTTTCTACTCTTAGCTGGATGCAACATTGGGTGGTAGTCTGTCACTTGTTTAGGCAGTTTAGAAATGTAAAATCTAGTGATAGATGTTCATGCACTAGTACATACATTTGTTTCACCTTCTTACAAGTTTCACTAGCTTTCACTGTGGAAGGGAATTTTAATTTCTCTTTCTCATCAGTCTGCCCTGTTTCACTGGGAATGTAGCTAGACCTAAAAAGTCTATTTCAATTCATATAGAATCACAGAATAAGATGGGTTGGAAAGGACCTCTGAGATCATCAAGTCCAACCCTTGATCCACCACCACTGCAGTTACTAGACCATGGCACTAAGTGCCACATCCAGTCTCTTCTTGAACACCTCCAGGGACGGAGAATCCACCACCTCCCTGGGCAACCTATTCCAGTGCCTGATTACCCTCTCTGTAAAGAACTTCCTCCTGATATCTAACCTAAACCTCCCTTAGCAGAGCTTGAGACTGTGCCCTCTTGTCTTACTGCTGGTTGCCTGGGAGAAGAGACCAACCCCCACCTGGCTTTCAAGGAGTTGTAGAGACTGATGAGGTCACCCCTGAGCCTCTCCTTCTCCAGGCTAAACAACTCCAACTCCCTCAGCCTCTTCTTGTAGGACTTGTGTTCAAGTGCCTTCACCAGCCTCGTTGCTCTTCTCTGGACCTGTTCCAGCACCTCAATATCTTTCCTGAACTGAGGGGCCCAGAACTGAACACAGTACTCCATATATGGACTACTATATTACTTTTTTTTTAAAATTAGTCAGTTTTCATTTGAAATATGACCTTAAAATATTCTTAGAATCTTTCATCTGTATTTAAGAAAGCCTTGTCTGTTTCATAATAGTTTCTGAAGAAGTAATGCATCTTTACCTGAAATTGTTTAATAGTTTCAATAAGTCATTAAATCATAACATGACTTGGATTGGAAGGGACTTTTAAGGTCATCAACACTCTCACCATGGGCAAAGACACCCTCAACTAGATCAGGTTGCTCAGGACCCCATCAAACCTGGCCTAATTTATATATTTATAAATTATACTTAAATATATTTATACATTTATGCATATATTTAAATTATATTATATATAGTTATAAAATATATATCTATGTATTTATATTTATAAAACCTCATTTAATTCCAATAAATAAAAAAACGTGAATCTTATGAGATAAATGACTTGCAAGTTTAACATGTACAATTATCTTTTATATAGTAAGCACTTTTTATGCAATTATTAAAGGAAAGCTAAAGTGACGTGTTAAATCATACTTTAAAAAATCAATAATTATCTTAAAATCACTTAAACTAATAAAAGAATCTGCCGTGGTTGAAGGGTCACATCACCATGACATGAAAACTACATTTATTCCAGGGTTGTCTGTATGTGTGGTCAGTTGATCTCAGGTGGCAGGTAAGCTCCCAATTGTTTGCTCACACCCTCTCTGCAGGATTAGGGAGAGAATGGAAAGGACAAAAGCAATAAAAACTTCATTGGCCAAGATAAAAACAGTTTCATATTTGAAGGAAAAAGAAAGATAAGTGGAGCTAGAACAGTCACTCACCACCAGAAATCAAATGAGTAGCTTGTCCACAAGCAACAGTTTCTTTGGAAAAACACCTTGCTTTTCTTGCTGAGCATGATGTTGTATCGTATGGCATATCTCTTTGGTTACTTTGGGTTACTGTCATGCTTGTACCCTGTCCCAAAATCTTGCATATCACCAGAAGGAGTGGGAAACACAGGCAACCTTGATACTGTGCAAACACTCTTCAGCAATATCTAAATCACCAGTGTGTTATCAAGAATGTCTTGGTCACCTGCTTAAAATCCAACACCACATGGGCTGCTATGAAGAAAACAACTCCATCCCAACCAGACTGAATAGAGTCTGATCTTCATTAAACAGTAACACTGAAAGGGTATGCTGTTAAATCTGTCTCCTAGGCTCGTAAAATATTGTGCAAGATTTTTAAAGTTAGCATTTAGAGAGATAACAGGGTTATTTCACACTGCTCTAAATTTCCTTCATTTTTCCATGGACACTACGGTTAGACCCCATTCTAGAAGCTCCAAGCTTTACTGTGTGTTACACTTTAATTTTAGACTTCGATATATCACCCATATGAACTCTTGCAAAGTCTTTGATTCTTTGATACCTTTAGTTCATGTCCAGAAAAAAAAGCCATGTATTTTTTCTCTAAGAGATTTCTGTAAATTTGGTGAGAAAATAGATGTTTTGGCAAATAGGGTTTTACAGAAATAACATGAATCAAAGAAAAGCATTTCACTCTAACACCCAGTACAAAGAACTCAATTCATAAAAGCATTGCAGTTAATAGCAAGTTACTAGGCAAATACCAACCCACACGCAAGTGAAATGTAAGTCAAATACAGACAATTGGTGTTTAAGTTGCCCATTAGAGTAAAGGAAGAGAGATTAAGAGAAGAAAGAGAGAGAAAGAGAAATATAGTTACCACTATAGAAGTCAAGTCTTGGCAGCTTCATGGAGAGAGGCCGAAGCAAGATGGAGACCTCGCGTGTGTCTGTTTATAGACTTTGGTTTTCTCCCCCTAGGCAGGACTTTTGGTTCACTGACCCTCTAGCCAAGGTGAGGGGTGCAGCCTTTCTGCCATGAGCCGGCAGATCACGTGCCTGCAAGCCTAGCCTAGCCCTTACGCCCCCCTCACACATGCATACCCCCACAAGGTGGTTCTGACCCAGTAATTACTGATCTGGTGTCTAACAACTACCTTTATTCAAATAAATTTGTACCACCTGGGTTGACATAAACTGATTAAGAGTAATATTTGAATAAAAGCCCGATTAAAAAATAAGTAGTCAAGTGTTCTGGTTGAAATTTAGTGAGGAAGATGTACCAAGTAAGAGAGAGTTATGGATTTTGTTGACAGATACAGTAGATTGGAAAAGAAAGAGTGGTAGAGTGCTACAGCCTAGGTAATTAACCTATGTCTTCCTTTCCATTAACAATATACCCTTCTTTTTAAAAATAGCAAAAAAGAATGTTCCAAAGCATGAACTGTAGAAAAAAAGATGATTTTTTGAAAATTTTGATGTTAATAGAATACAACTGCTTTTCAATCACATAAAAAATTCTAATCCAGATTAGAAATATACATACTATAATACTGTATTATTATTTTAGCACATTATGCATCCCTCAGTGAATTTTATCTGCCCTTACTTGGTTATTCTTTTATCCCTATTTTTAATTTTCAGGAATTCTTGGATAACCTGGACCCCTTTGCTAGTAAAACAGTGGACAAATGCAAATTGTAATGTTCCAAACCTCTTGGTATCATAAGTTTTCTTTTAAGGAAAACATACAATTGGAACCACTTTTGAAGACCCCAAGTTAGAGAAACATACCTGTAATAAAAGATTTTCCAAAAGTAAATTTGTCTCTTACTTGAAAAAGGCTTAGAATATTTGTAGAAGGAATTTTAATGAAAACATTTATAGGATGTTAATCTGAGGTAGACATTTATGAGAGCAAGTACAGCAGGTCTTCTTTCGTTAATACATTATTGTCCTTTGATAAGTGGTCCCTAGCAATATTACTTTTTGATCATGAATCAAGTGAATTTTTCGTCTGAAAGCAAACACCTTATAAATTATCTTGGGAGATATGATTATACCTGTACCAAATTGTTGTCTTGTTCTTGAAAATGACAGCTGTGTGACTTTTCTATTTTTATATGAATGTAGTCTTTTAATTTATGACCTGCCACCTGCACTGGATTTATAACAAACTAGGGAATTTAATGTGTTGTACAAAGCACAAAGCATATTAGCTACTCTTATTACTATGCATTTAAAAGCACAGAGTCTATAGGAAGTAAAAGCAAAAAAGGAGGGATTATAAAAGCCGCATTATCAATTGTGTGCACATCAAGGTAATAAACATGGGTTTCATTCAAAGCAGTTATTTTTCCTGACATGTTGCTGTTCCATTAGTAAAAAGTAAGAAGAAAAATATTGGAAAATCTTTAGTAAACTTATTCATCTTGCTTATTAAAGAAAGCAATAAAAAATATAGATACATCACTGCTTTTTTCCTAGCATGAAAATAGCTGTTTTAATTCACTAAAGGCACAGATAGAACAGTTAACTACTATTACAAATTGATCAGTTTTACCCTCTTACAAGTCCCAACTACTGAGCTGTATGATCTCAGGGAAATGAATTAAATTCTTGTATTTTAGACATAGGGAGTTTTATTATGTTCTATTTTAGTTCCATGAATTAAATTAAAATGAAATCCAAAGTAGGTCCTTGTTTTTCAGCAAGAAGACATTGTAATAGCAGGAAGCAGTAGTAAAAGTAATTTTCTGCACCACAGTAATTTCCTATAAGTTCTGACCAGCACTGTGGGGTGTTTTGGGTATATTTAATGAAGAAAAAGTAGTCAAGGCACTGAGTGTACCTGAGCTCTTAAGAGCCAGACCTGTCAGAGTCAGATGGTGCCTCTGCTAACAGACCCTCTGACCATTGCTCCAGAGGCTCCACTGAATATCAGGCCCAGAATTCTGATCTCAGCTTGAGCTGTGCTGTACAGCTACAACTGGCCCTGCATCCTGGAGGCAGCTCAGACCTGTGTTAGAGGCAGCCTGATCTCCAGCTTTGTCTTCCAGGTGGACCTTGACCCTACACTGCATGTCTGCCTCAGTCCCATCATCTCCTGATCCTTATTCTCTCATTCATCTTCCTAGATTAACCTCAGACTTGAGGCACGAGTTCACCCTGTCTGAGTGTGCAACCTGATGAATCCCATCCCCAGCCTAGTCTTCCTTGGATGCTGTAGGACTGTGCACTGGGATCAGCCTTGGTTTCTGTCTTGTCCTTCCTCATGGAGTGGTTCCTGCTGCTCCAAAGAGTGAACTCCAGCAGCAGCTAGAAGGCTAGGCTTGAGCTGCAACCAAGCTTCTGGAGCAACTGGCAGTCATGACCAGATCTCCTACTCCTAAATACTACACTCCTGTGTACTGTCTTGTGGGGTGTGCAGTCACTGGCCATGAACACCTTTATCCATTAAATGGGGTCAAAGTGCCTGGGACAATCAGAATAACACAAGTTGCCGAACAGAGAAACATAAAAGTCACAGTCAGCTGTGGGCTGGATCTGTGGGAGGGCAGGAACACAAATTCTCAGTGGTCAGGGCTGCTCTCCTTGGCTGCTTCTTCTGAGGACTGAGTTTTGTATGTGTGTTTTGAGCTTAAGTTAACTGTTTATCTGTAAAAACCAACCTGATGTGTAGGGGAGTTCAAATGTTAGTTAAAATTGCCTGATCTGCAGAGGGTCTCCGATACTAGCCTTATAAAATGACCCTATCTACAGACTCTAGTTTAAAAGAAAGTTTCAATTATAATAACTGCTTTGTTGTGTTGTTGTTCTGCCAAGGGTCCCTAAACCTCTCTCTATAGTATTGGGTGACAGCAGTGTGTTTATGAGTGAAGGTGCCAAAAGATCGGTAATGTACTTGAATGTAAATGTTGGAACTGCTAATGGACAACAAAGGACTAATTTAAATGCTCTAGTCTTTCAGGTAGTTAAACTAAAGTTCACAGTCTAACTTCTTGGTTTCAGGGTGGCAGCATTGTAAAAACTACCCTTATTACTAGACAAAATAATAAGATAGTATTCTGTACACTATTCTTCAACCCCCATCATGTCCTAATTTGAAGAGTTTGATTTAAAATGTCCTTCTACAACTTTTAGACCTTAAAAAAAAGGCAGGAATATTATTCTTGTTATGATTTCTCAAGAATTTTGGACAGCTTTTTCCCCATAGAATCTCAGCTTAATATGTCAATCTACTGATAAGCTAAGTACCCTATAAATTACTGATCTGTCATTTTGTCATATTTTCAGTGGAACAACTTGACTGATTCTATCATGAAGAACTTTTCTCTCAAATTTAGAATAAGACAAAATACTTCTTGTATAGGTAATTGCTACACTTGAAGTTAAAAACTAGAACAGTTTTTTTTTCTTTCTGTTAAGTATTCATTGGTTATTTATGTTATGATTCCACCCCCCACTCCCCGAATTAGGAACTTCTTATGCTTCTCAGAGGATGATTGTTTTCTTATGCTGAGGAATAGTGAATACTCTTTCAAAGATGAGACCATCTCAGCACTGTCAGTTGACAATCTCAAACAGTAGTCAGTATTAGCCTAAAGGAAATAAAAGAGATAACAAAGCTAAAATATCCATAGAAAGTTCTGTCCCTCTTTTTCAAATACAAACATAGGTTTGCTTTTAAGTTTTGGAATTGTTTGTCCTTATCTCTGTGACAGCACATAAGTGCAATTCACTGGCAGGAGACCTCCCAATTAGCAATTGACTTGAACAAACAAATCTATTAACATCTTCTGAGGATTTACTTTCCACAACACTCCATTTCAAGTAAACCATCAAAAGTTTACACTATTTTTAACATATGTAAGTTGTTGGATGTTTCTTAATTTTGCAATGAGTCAGTGAGGTCACTGCAGTGACTGATTTTGTGCTAGTAACAAAGAAGTTTGTAAAGGTATGAGCCACTAAGTTAAATGAAGATGTGAAAAATGGCAAAAGTGCTGTAGGTGACTAAGGGAAGGTTAGGCAAGTGCACATCAGAACAGAGGTGCTTCATAAGCAGGAGAAGTTTCTTGCAGATTTGTATTCATAGGTTTCTTAGTTGTAGCTTCACATCTCAATTCTGTACAAGCCAGAGAGCTTTCTGAACCTGAGCTAGAAAGAAGCTCAACTCTTGTAGCCCTTTCAAGTCTGAATACTGTACATCTAAGTTTGAAGCTAGCCAAGATCAAACAAAAAGAATATGGAGAAGAGGGTCTACCTGCCCATTCTGAATGCTACGCTACTTAAAACGGATTTTGATCCCATTCAATTTGTGCTAGTGTCTGCAGAATTTGACCCCTCCACCCCCTTAGGCTGCATGCTGACAACCTTCTTAAAGATATAATTCTTCCTTTACTATTTGAGCCTATAGTACCTCAACCTTCATAAGTGTCACAGCTCACTGGCCTCATCGTCTTCACTGCATGTTAGCTATTGTGCTGATTCAGTTCTCCTTCTGAAAAGTTTTGGTTTGTGTTACTGCCAGCAAGCTACAGAACTTAAGTGACAAAGGGACTTTTGACACATTGACCTTTGTGTCTCTACTGTTCCCTAAGTTGCTACTGTGCTTCAAGCTGCATTTCCTGCTTGTTTCAGAAATGCTTCTACTCTTACACTTCTTTCTATAAATATTACAAATTACAGATTAGTTGTGCTTGTCTCTCATTTTTATAGAATTTCCTCAGTCTGCTTCAGCTATACTAAATTGTCCTGGTATCTGTCCCCACTTCTGAATTTCTTTTTTGTGCTTTTGTGTTGTCAAAAAAGGAGTGCAGACTAGCTTACTACCCTAGTAGTTCCTTCTTATACTTTACCTCAGTTTATTATCACTTTTTAGTAGAAAAAACAACATTCTTCTTCAAGTGAGGTAAACTGCAGGTCTATTTGATGCAACTGTTTTTATTCTTTTTACTTTGGAGGCTGCTATACTGCTCTATTCCCAGAATCTTTTTTTATCTCCCTTTCTTCCACTGTCCCTGAAGTTTCTTTTTTATCCATTTATGGCTGATCTGTTACTGAATGTAGTAGTCTGAGCTATGCACTGAGAACCCAGAGGAACATGTTGTAACTCTACAACAACTTCATTTTGACAACTCAAACTTCCAGATTTATTCATGTATTTCTTTACTGGATGAAAACGAAATAGTAGATTTTCTACCATTATTTCTCCCTCTTGCCATTTTCACACTGTTTGAGCATTTAATTGAGGATTTTAAGAGCATGTGTAATAAAACTGCTAAAGCATCACTGAAAAGCATCACTAATGACACTTGTGTGAATTAACACCAGTAGCTACCACTAACCAGAAAGCAGTAACAACTTCTCAACTTCCAGCAATGAAAGCAGATACATCTCTGTAAGAAAGCTTTTACCTCAATAACACACCTGCCTTTTTGAAAATCCTTACAATTTGAATAGATTTTGGAACACATTTGGAATATCACAAGATGCAAGGTCTTTCAAATGAACTGGAGAATGGCCCAACAACTACCTGTTGAACTTTTTTGAAGACCTTTCTCTTATTAGGAAACTTGTATTTTTCCTAGCCATATCTGTGACAATTACTGAGAAGTACCTGTCAGAAGTAATTGCATGGCTTCTGGCCTTAGTAGGTGAGAACAACTTCTTAATGCCATGACCTCACTGCTTGTCAGAATTTCTTGTTGACAGAAGCAGATACCTCATGCTAAAAGCTACTTGGTGGTCAGTCTCTAAATGCTTCCTTCTTTTCCAGGCAGGCTTGCTTAGGCCTGGTCACTTTGGACTCATCAGACACTACCTTCCAACTGGTCTTTAAAAGTGGTTTTGTGTTTGCCATGGTAAGGTTTTGATTAATAACTGGCTTCATTTTGCTGCCCAATAGAGACATTTCAGTGATGAGATTTTTCAGAAAATCTTCTAAATTTTGAAGTTTATGTTACATATTATTATACATTTTTACTTTATGGTGTCCCTATCTTTCTTTAAGCCATCTCTGTTTCAGTCTTACAGTCATGAATAAACTTAATTTTTGCATTTCAGATTTTTCTTTGCTGGGAATCTGGGTGCAGTTTAGCTATAGCCAATATTTTCTTTCCATAAAGATGCAACCTCTTAAGTGGTACCTCCGTTGATCTGGACTGGAGGGAATTGAATTTGCTATTAAAAGTTGTATTTGTATAAGCTAGAAACTTTCACCAAGTTTAATTTGTTAGCTATCGATTTTATTCTTGCAAAAACTCACTGAAATGATTACTTTTCATTTGTGATTTCACAAATCACAAATGCACAGCAAATTTCACACTCAAAGTATAAGATTTGTGTTCTGACTTCTACCACTCATCATTCTGTCTACAGAATAAATACTCAAATTTCAATTACACTGATAATACCTGGTAGACTGTGTGACCTACCGTACCCATCTAAAGGAATGGGTTAAAAGATGCTGTTTTTCCTAATTATACAGAAAAGTTTCAAGACTTTCAAGCCTGGCTTCTATTGAAGGATGGGACTGGGAATTTTGAAGAACCTATCTTCATCAGAGCTGCCTCTGTAGGAGTAGGGTAACTGTTTGCTGACAAAGTTAATAACACATATTTGTTAACTACTCTGTTTTGTCTGAGAGAGAAGCCTCAGATGCGTCTCCTGGGATGCTTCCACTGAGACCTAGAAACAAGATTCCTCCTTCCTCCGAGGGATCCTACTGTGTTAGTATTATATTAAAGACAGAGAGTGAGTGCTGAAGTTGCTGTCTGCTGTAGTGTTCAATATAAATGGAATTAACATCTAGATAGCATTTACATCTTACTGTCCGTTTATTTTGTGTTTATCAGCTTTATCAGCTGCAGGTTTATCAACTGCAGGGCCAAAATTGTTTTTAAAACAATGTGAATCGATGCTCCTGCTCACATCTTTCATTTTGTTTTAAAAATGTGCTGAGAAAAATTGGGACAGGATGGATAAGGTTAAAATTGCACAATAGAGATCATGTTACATTATGCAGTTAGGAATTGTATATAGGAAACGCGCAAGGAGAGGAACCAAAAGTATGGCAAGGTTTTTCCTCATCACCTTTTCTCAGTAACCAGCCATGGTACAAGTTTTCCTTTTTTTCTTGTATACCTACAGTTTTGTTTGAGTTTAATGTAAAATTATAGCAGATGGCTATGAGGTGACTTATTTAATGTTGCTTTGGTTTTTGTTCAGTTTTGCTTTTGTTATGCTTTTTTCTTCTACTCAGATTCTGTTTCCTTCCCTTGCTTACAGTGGTTTTTTTACCTCTGCATTTCACTGCTTGACACATCCTTTGGCTGCTTTATAAGAAAAAAGGGAGATGTGGTAGATCATAGCTACTGACATTGCTTGTGACTGACAGATACTTGACTTATTTGTGTTGTGTTATTTTAGACTTGTTTGTTCTTTCTGAATAATTCTTTTAGCCCTTATACTTGAACAAGGTGATTCACTGGAATACCATTTTCCATTAATTGATACTGTAGCAATGGAGAGACTCAGAAAAAGATAGTGATGACACTTCCATTAGGCAAACGATATCCATCTTCTAATTTTTATATATGTTGCATCAATCTCTTGGCTGCTAACAAGTATACTCTACAGTCTGACATTTTTGAAGGCCTTTTCTTTCTGTCAATTTTTGGAAGAGATAAAAGCAAGTTGTTTCGGGCTATAAAAAACAGAACCAGTAACATAGAAACAGCAGTCATATACATGTGTCTGTTGTTCAAGAACTAAGCAGGAGAGGCACTCCTGGAAGGAGAATGCTTGATGGGCTGAAAACTACACATAGAATACTAATAATAAATTTATTAAAAACACTTGCTCATTTTCTTACAATACATGAATTTTAAATCAGTATGCTATGTTCATATCAACTCTGCTAGCCCTTGTTACTTTAAGTCAGTTATCAGAAGGCCATTCTCACTTTTTTCTTCCCTTCCCTTCCCTTCCCTTCCCTTCCCTCCACTGCCTGATTCTCATAAATTCTGCTGGTTTGGTGAAGGATCTCATACCTTTTGGAGGATTACATACCTGTTGGGAGCCATGAGTTGTGAATTTGGAAATGTCTTGGAGTAATATTTATTTGAAAGGAAGCTAACACACTTTCAATTTTCTTGTAGTTTAAGGGTTCAACAAGGCAGAATTATTTTACGGAGAACGTATATAGGAGAGATATACACTGTGAGTTTCAAGGGGGGGTCTCTTCTCATTTTCCTTTTAAGACCAGAAACTAACCAGATTGGCAAGAAGACAGCTGACATGATGAGGAAAAGCAAGAGTAAAAGAAAAACTTCAGAGACTAGACTACTAATGGTGGGACAGGCAAATAAAAAGCAAAAGACTGTGATGTTCAAGAACTCAAAAAACGTATAATGAGAGGAGGAGAGCACCCACTGATTTCAGAAGGGAAGCAGTCAGCCAGTGGAGCTCCACAGCACAGTGAGAGGCACAGATTAGGCAGATTCAAACCTCAGCTGAGAAAAATCACTGGACAAATATTTTTTTCCTTTTTTTTTTTTTTTCTGACTTTGTGCAGATTTTATTTAATGTGTTATATGGAGTGAATAACAAGATAGCTGTGTTTATTTGGGTTTTTTTGAGGCACACATTGTAGGGACTGTGTCTGTTGCATTACTACATAGCTCTGCAAGATGTTTCCTTATAGCCAGAAGATAGAAATAGAATGCTGTAACTGCATGATGTATTTGCACACAGTTTACCTGTGTATCACCTGCGACGTTTTATTAAAAGGTAAAGGCTGAACAATAGGAAGAAATGTTGCCCCTTGGTTTGTCTAAAGATGCCCACCTGGGGAGGAGTGAAACTATCTGTGTTAGTCCCTTGGACAATATGAGTACACTGGGGTGGGGGGCACTTCTAAGTGGAGCTCCTGAGAGGAGTAATAGTAAGAAGCGAAGACTGTTGTCTTTTGGGGATAGTGGGACAGTGAGACCTTCAATAAAATACCAAAGGGTGTGATTTCAGTTGCAAGTCAAGAAATCCTAGAAAACTGTTTTACTACGAGCAAGACTGGGGGAAAGGGCTGCTGTGCCTCAATGGAAGGGAAGTAAAAAAATTTTTTCAACACCTTTTGTAATCTGTGACACACTAAATATATGTGATTGATCTGTTCTCGTTTGAAAGTTGATAAACCTAGTTAGGGATTCTGTGTCTCTTAGTGGGCTTTATTTTACAAAGCAAAGAAAGCAGTTTCTGTAAAAGGTAGCCCTGTGGTTGACAATGCATGTCACTCAAGCTGCAAATTTACTAAATTTTGTCCTACAGGTGGGCTGGAGAACTGAGAACTTTTTTAGCTTCTGGGAGAAAAAAAATCCCTGTCCTAAATTGTCAGAGTCCAATACTCCCTGACCAAGACCTTTTACATACTCCACACATGAAGGCTGAAATATTTGACATACAGGATTTCTGACTTAGCAGAGGAACAATGCAGCAATTGCAATTTACTGCTCAATCACAATGTCAATGTGATTCCCCTATTAGCATCTATCAAATCTCACCATGACAGTATTGGACATCCACAATTGCCAGGAAGAAATACATCAGTTAACACCAGCTGAAGCCCATTGTTTTCTTTTAAATATTTTTACTTGTTTTCTAGCCTTTATATTATATGTTGGGCTGAATCATGTATTCACCCCAACTGTTCATGACAGCCTGGTTAACTCAGGGAAATATTTACACTCATTTAATAAACTTGAAGAATCACCAGTTGATCCTTTAAATTGCTGACTGGTGCTTAACTAAAGCAAATGTCTCCCTCTGGTGTCCCTTGTGTTGAGATGAAATCAGTTTATTTCCACAAGATGAGTTCAGTCACACCCTTCTTTATTTCTTGAGCTTCATGGACATGCAGCCCTTTCCCATACCCTCTGAGACTCCTTCCATTTGTAGTGTTTTATTGGTCAGTCATGTGATTTCAGGGATGAAATGAAACTTAAATAGGATATATTAGTGAACTGTAAAACAGCAAAATGCTTTGGGTCAGCAGCAGTTCTTAATTTTGACAATTTTTGCAATAGTTCATTTTAATTCTGACCTTTTTTTGCACGCTTTTTATATAAATTCTGTGACATTTAAAATAAAAAGTGTGACATGGAAATATTTACTTGTTTTATTTTAAGATATGTCAGAACAAGTCATTTGGATTATTGCCAAATATGTTCCACTGATGCTGTATTTTGAGCCAGAAGTGTAGTCCTTTCTAAAGCATCTAAAATCTAATTATTTTACTCTTGTCCTATCAAAAATTTGTTTCTAATTGTTCTACCCTCTACACAACTGGAAAAAAAACCCCAGCCAGCTGCCTTTAGAGTTAGAAAGGTTAGAGGAAAATATGCTACACAGCAAAGAGCCTTAGGCCAGTTACTTAATCAAAAAGAATGAAATGTTATTTTTTGCTGTTCAATAAATTAATGGTAATGATAATTATTTTTTTGAGATTATATTTCATGTATTATATTGCCAATATTAAGATGATTTTTTTTAAGTCAGAAAACTGATGGAAACTGACTGACAGAGTAGATTTTAATTGACACTGATGTTCTGGCATCTACTTTGATTCTAATAAAATAACTAGGGTCTTAAATCTTATGCTCTTGTGCATTATTAAATCATATTTTCCACTGTGAAAGAGTTCATATGATGGGTAAAAATAGATCTTCATCTAACACAAAATGTAAGTAGATCTTGCTTGTTTCAATTTGTAAAATGGCACACAAATAAAGTTAATGCTGCCACTGTGCCTGCCTAGTTTCCTGGGAACACTTTCATTATCCATAATCATTCCTATGCAAGATTTAGGCTTTGTCTAGATTTGAAAGCAGCAGAGATCCTCGTGATGAAGCAAATATAGACTTTAGAGAAAGTCATCAAATGCCCCAAACAAAGCACAGATCTCTGTGTAGACAACACTAATCCAGAATACACCTATTTTCTCTTAAGTAATAAAAAGGGAGTCGTAGAATATTTTACTGACAAACAATACTTCTCTGTGCTAGGAAGTGACTCTGTCAAAATCAAATTTCCATCAACCTCATAAGCAATTACTTAAAATGTCAAACTCTGATAACATCTAGGGATTTGGTTGCTGTTACAATGTATGATAAGTAGCATACATGTGAGATGGTGGTGGAATTAATATACTGGAAATCTTTTCTTGATTAATCTATAGTATATAAATCATATTAAACAAGAAATCTTTCTACTGAGGGTAATTTTACAGATGTTTTACAGTCAGAAGAGTTTATTAATGGGTATGTCCACCCTTGATTATCATAAATGCTCTCAAGGCCAAACTGGAAAGATAATAGATTCTTTCTCCTTCGTTGTAGATTTTTTGACCTTTTGGCTGTACTGGGAGGAACATCAACTTCAATGAGACATTGAGAGTAAAGGATGCAGTCTCATGGAAAGAATGGGTTAAAATTTACTTGTGATGTCAACCAGTTCTTAAATAACACTCTTCACATTGAGCTGCTTTGTAATACACTAAATGACTAAATGTTGTGAAATATGTAGAATTTTTCTGTAAATGCTTTTACTTTAAAACAGTAGATAGAATTTTTGTAGTAATTTGTATCATGAATTATAATGAAATCATAGAATGGCTTGTGTTGGGAGGAACTTTAAAAATCACCTAGTTCTTATTCCCCTGCCATGGCAGGGAGGCTGTTGTGGTGATGGGAAGGGGCTCAGGTCTTTCATTAGACCAGGTTTCTCAGGGTGCCATCCAACCCTGTCTTGAACACTCCCAGGGACAGGGCTCATCCACAACCTCTCCGGGCAGCCTGTTACAGTGCCTCACCACCCTCACAGTAGAGAATTTCTCCCTAATATCTAATCTAAACCTGCCCTGTTCAGTTTGAAACCATTCCCTCTGTCACTACATGCTTTTATGAATAGTCTCTCTTCATCTCTCATGTATTCATGTATTCATTCCAATCCCTTCAGGTATTGGAAAACTACAATTAGGTCAACCCAAAGCCTTCTCTGTTCCAGGCTGAACAACACCAGTTCTCTTAGTCTTTACTCATAGAAGTGTTCCATCCCTCTAATCATCTTGATGTTCCTCCTCTGGACTTGCTCCAGTGGGTCAATATCCTTCCTCTGTTGAGGACCCTGGAATTGGATGCAGTATTTTTCTTGCTTTGCAAAGTATCACATTTCTAGCTATTTAGTGTAGTCAATATCACTGTTCATACTAAAAGGGGTATGTGCTCTTCTGTATGCTAAGTTTGCACAAATACTTAACTAAGCATTATTTTCAATTTTAGTTTTCGTTACTGGACAGGGTTTTAATCACAGTAATGTAGAAAAATCTGTGCATAAAATATACATCTCCTTTTGCCTATTCTATTTGTAAGAGTAATTTGCTGCTGTGTCTCTCAAAGACTGGTGTCAATTTAGCTGCTCAAATGCTAAATTAGTTTTAAATCTCCACTGTCTCTAGTGGTTATATTTTTCATTAGTATATGAATGACAAAAATCAGTCATTTAGCAACAAATCATAATGCTCACCAGAGAACTGCATACTACAATCTATTTATTCAGATATTATAATTTGTCCAAAAAGACAGTCCATAGAACACGGGTTTTATTTTCCTGAAAGATTTATTTTTCAGTGCACTTGCCTCAAAATTGAGGCAGTTAATGACATTATAGTTTGAGGCCTTAGAAGAGGCTTATAGTTTCTCAAATTCAATCAGCAGGATTGTTTCATTAAAAAAAAATCTAAATAATAATAATAATTAAAACAATTTAAAAATATAACTCTCTGAGATGTAATTTGTGTACAAAAATAGCCAAACCCCAAACAACCCCAAAACTAAACAAAAAAACCCCACCCTGTAGCCTCTGTTCTTCAGAGTTTCCACAGTAGTGCAGAAATCAAAGACAGAGGTGCAGCACAGCTGTTTTGGCATATTTTAACATTTTGCAAGATCTTTTAGTCTGTCAGATCTCGTTTTGAAAAAGGCAAAATTCTTAACAAGAAAAAATTGGATCCCATACAAGACAGTATTTAAGTCTCCTTATGTTTTATACTCTTATTGGTGATGCTTTAGCAGCAAGGTTGGTATGGGTAAAGCTGCTGCAGGCTTTAAGGTGAATATTAGAGAAGCTTAAAGCAAAAGAGCCTTAAGCATGCCTGCGGGGAGATTGATTTTAGCACAGAGAATGAGTACCTTCCACAGTGGTATATTAAAGTTCACAGTGTTGTATGATAGGGGAGCAAATCAAGAAAGGTTTCATGGAAGGCAGCAAGCAAAGTTGTAAGTGACATTTGAAGTGGGTCCTTATTTTTTGTCCCAGGATTTGTTTTGTTGCATATATAAACATGCTTATTTTTAAACTTCTTTCTGAAGCTCCCCAGGTAAACAGGCCTTTTGTTGACTGTAAAAAGGCTACAGCCAGGCAGTATAACCTCTCAAATACAGTGGATGTTTCAATTGAATACAAACAATATCTCCTGTGTGCTCTCACAGTGCTGGTGATCTATCGAACCAGACAAAGAAAGAAGTTATTCACCTATGCTGTTGCCCAGAGGCAAGCAGGAGAAATGAAAGTAGGGAACCAGCCCTTCAAAGGTTGCCTCCACTGATTGTCAGTTTTGTCCATTTCATACCTTCTTTCTGAGCACCAATTCAACATAAAACAGATGAATAACATTCTCTCTTTTGATTTAAAAAGTATTGAGACACTACTGCAGCTTCTTTCAAGTGGAATTGAAATTATAATTGTCATAAGACAATAAACTAAAGTTTCATCCATAATGCCTTTCAAAAAGAACGTAACAAAAGTGTAGCTTGGATCCCCTCCATTCTTCTCTCTTAGTAATGAGTTCCATATACCATTGAAATGCTCTGGATGAAAGGAGCCTTAACCTTATATCACAAAGAATAAAGTTCCTGGATTTAAATACAGACATACATGTTCCTTAGGACTTGTTCTTTATGAATCATGTTTTCTGTTTTTCTTTTCATATTTACACTAATTGACTTAATAAAAAATATTAAGGTATTCAAGATGGTTTTATAAGAACAAATTTATCAAGAGTGAAATGGCATTTACAATTGATAGAGGTGTCTCTGTCTATTCAGCCACTGACTACATCTTTCAACCTTTGGTCAGACATTCACTGTAGCTCTTGATCTTGAATAGTAATAAAAAAAACCCTCTCCTAACAAACCCTTCTCTAAGGTGTGATTATCCACCTGGCTCACACCAGTTAGTTCAAGCTATTATTACAGTCTATTTTCTTTGCATTAAAAAAATACTAGAGTGATCTTAGGGATGTCCTTTAGGGAAGTGTTTTAGTAAAAACTATTTTTTTTCAACATAAAAATGAAAGTTTATACACACATATTTTACTCTTGAACATGCTTATTCCAGTAACTGCTTGCACAATGTCACTGTTGTGTTCCCATGGCCTCTATGAGGACAATTGGCCAGTAGATACTTGAATCAATACTGTTATGGTAAAGTACAGTGGGTTATTCTCTCAGTCTAGCTGTTCCTTGGAGAGCACGGTCTTTCTTGGTCCTGAAAACAGTGGATTCACAATGCAGATTGCCTAATTGGGACAGTGTTAAATTATAACTTAGAGGAGATTAAGACACTGGTCCAGCAGCTTCATTCTATGTAGAGGCATCATTCTCATTTTCAAAAATTTAACAAGTTCTTATACATTGTGTCTCATGTTCCCTTGCTGGGTTTCATCCTCTTTAGAACATATAAACATTAAAAAAAGAAGCATTACAGCTATTATAAAAAAATTACCGATTTCTCACACTTCTATCACTAAGATAATGTTTGACTCCTTCTTTATTTTTCTTTAAAGACCCTCTAAGTATTTTTCAGTCTGTAGAAAGATATTTCCTACAAGTTTTCATCAGTCCTTTGATGGACCACATGTTTCTCTTCACTAGTTTTATCATTTTATAGGCATTGTATCTTCATACAGGATCTTTGTATAGTCACATTCTAGAGCTTTACTTTTGTTGTACAGCTGGTGTAATTCACATATCGTATATAATCCTTCACTACCTCTTTACAGCATCTTCTTGCTTTACATTACCTGTAGTTCAAAGTGTAGAAATTTTGGAGAATTACGTGTTATAATAATGATAATAATAGTATAATAGTGATTTTAAAACAGAAACATGGATATGGCTCATATTCAGGTATTCAATGCTACTCTCTTAAATCCTAATACAGTACATTTTTTCATTAGTTTTGTTAATATGTACCTTAAGAGAAGAACATAAGGGAATAATATAGCTGATGAATAGTCTGCATAGGTTTATAGGAAGAGACTTACTTGACTATTATTGGATTATGCTTGGTCTGAAGACTTCTTATTTGAAAGAGCAAAACTCCTATTAATTTGCAGTAATCTGGGAAAAAGTTTCAAGTTTGTATTTAAACAAACATATTTGGTACCTAACATGACACTTCCACTTTGATTGTTCTTATTTGTATTCAACATACTTGCCAAACCTAAGATAGGATATAGAAATTTTCATATAAAAATTTTCCTTAAAGACCATAGTCTTAATAATTACTTTTTCCAGATGGCATTTCCTTTCAACAAGCCTGCCTTCTGACAGGAATATTTTTCCTGACATCTCTTTCACATTTTTTTACTGTTCTGTAAAAGAAGCTGAACTTTAATTTTTTTAACAATTTTTTTAACAGTAGATTTCTACTGTTTTCTCAAATTTTCTCAAATGTTAGACAAATCTCTCCCTTTAGTAGAAGATCTAGATAAGATGAAAGAAATGAAGTTAATATGTAAATAAGATATATTATTTCATTGGAAACACCTATTGCCTAGGCTGCTGGTGCAATAGCATACTTTATTCTGGTTTTCTGTTTTGTCTCCCCTGAAACCCATTGTGGCTTATTTTTTGGGTGAGAGAAAATTATATAAGCACCTCCTTTCACTCTCATCTTTCCTCCCCCTCCAGAGAATGCATTCAAATAACATTATTGAAGTTATTATCATCTAAGTTACTGTTTTCACTCAAGGAACAGAAGTGATGTTCTGAAAAGCTATCACAAAAATTAAAAGGATCATTTTATTCATTGTACAAATTTACAAAATGTTTATTCTACTAATAGTGAATGGCTATAGGAAGAAATAACAAGTTCAAATACATGTAAGAATTTTCATCAGGGAGAAAGAATTAATAAAATTTCATACACTAAAAGTTAAACTAATGAATAACTTAAAAAATATCTTTATTGACATCTTATATATAGTAGAAGACGGTTAAATGTAACAACATTTGCAGGGAATATTTCACTTTCTCAAATTTTGTGTAAAATTCTCAGCTGCTGCTTCTGTAACATGTTCCTGACCTACAGAAAACTCTGACAGCTAGTGATGTAGGCTATATGTACTCTAAACATACTGCTCAAAATTTCATTGAGAGCCTAGATTTGATTTTCTGAGTTTTGCTGCCCCACACTGGGATTACAAGAAACTACTTCACAAAAATCTAACTGAAAGGGAAAAAGCAGTGAGAAAAGCAAAGTAAAAGTACATGAAATTCATGCATTTCTGTAACTTTCCTCTAATCTCTTATTTCCTCTACCCTTAATTGCCACACCAACAGTATTTACACTTGTGAATTTGTGCTTTTAGTTGTTTACCAGCCTTCTTTCATTCCCAGCTTTTCTTCTTTCTTTGCCATTCTGACTTTTCTCTTATACAATGAACTCTTAATTGTATTTGCCTTGGGTTTAACTGTTCTATTTTTAAAATTATTAAATTTATTGTAATTTTAATATACACAGTCTTGGACTCAGTCTTGTAGTTCTGTATTCATTCTGAATTGTAAATGTAAATAGTTTTGATAGGTCCAGCACTATCAGTTGCATTTTGTATTTTGTTACACTCTGTGCTTATCCAAGAATTTTTACATAAGATTAATGAGTTGTAAAACATTGGGCCTTTCTAACAGATTGGGAAGGAAAGGATTGAATGAAACTAGTGCCAGTTTCTATACAGCACAACTAATTCCTTTTCTGACAGATCATATTTGTTTTCTAAATTGAACTTTCTGCCTTTTTTTTATGTCCAGAGTGTGACATCTTGTATAAGTACTCAAAAGGTAAGTTTGGTTAATGTTTAGGTGTTATGATAAGCTTTTGAATTTGTCGATGCATTGAGAGCATTTTCTGAGTTAGGTACTACTAGCCAAGTATTCCTCAAGACATATGAGTTTAGGTGCCCAACAGATATATCAGTTTGTTCATTTTATGGGGCCACATTCTGCTGTCGACCTTAAGAATATTTCCACAGGACTTTATCCCCAAAACAATGTTGGCATCTGTATTAAAGTTATATCTCAGTCTGTATGTGGAGGACCAGACATAAACATGTAAGCATGTTTTGTCTCAAACATTCTGACTTTTGAGAAAGAGAAGCTGGAAGAGAGGGTCTGTTGCAGGTGGGGCAGCGCTGTTATGAACCAACGTCCTTTTCCATCTTGGGGTTCGGTGCGCCTGCATCAACTCCCTCTACCAGTCCTTCCTGGAGGACTCAAAATGGTTGTCTGTGCATGCATGAACAATAAAATGGGAATGGCATGAAAAATGTATTTTACATAAGAGGCATGCACCAGATAAACTATAAAAGGAAGTGTATCAGTCCAACTTCTCTCCTTTTCCCCTTTGATCTCTCTCTTTGTCGATCCCAAATCTGGATCATCCGGTCAGCAAGACCAGTGTGGGCTCTAAGGGCTAGTGATCTTCTTTCTCCTTTTTCTCTCCTTTCTTTCTTTACTTCTCCCATCCCTTTCTTTGTCCTGGCAAAGTGGGGCTATCATATTCTACCCTGCACTCCACACTGAAGTTTGCTTGAGGATTGGGAACTTGTCAAAGTGTGTTGTCAAAATTGAGGGCTTGTTAACCAACATTTTTGAAACTAAATAGTGGGCTGATTGCTGGAGTCAAGGTGGCTATACAATAAAGCATAAGACCTCCCTGACACATGGACTGATGTCTTTGTTCAGCCTGACAAGAGTTTAAAACAAACCCATGCCACCTCTAACATGGGTCATGACACAATGTTCCACTCACGATCATGGTAAGTCTCAGTTCTAAACCCACTTCTGATTTGACCTGAATTGTAGCTCAGTTCTTGAATTATTGTGGTGATGGTAATATTTCCTGAGTGGATGAAAGGGTAAAATTTGGAGCTGGAGTTCTGGACTACTTCTCTTTGGTCAAAGTGAGTATAGTAGAGGCAACAATAACACGGTGCTGAGCCACAGCACTGGATATTCTCCTGAATAGTTCTCACCGGCTCTATTCATTGTCATTGTTCAGAATTCATGATTGTGGCCCAAAACACCCTGCTCTTGTTCAATCTGAACAGTTGGTTTCATCTGATTAAATCACAGGTTGGGCTAATTATGAACGTTAATTGACTGAAGCAAAATCCAGACAGAACTGATAGACTGGAGTTAATGGAATAAAAAATTAAATCCTTGAAAGTTAAGGGAAAGATTGCATCTTTTCCTTAAGTGAGATCTTGAGATCGTAACTTTTTGTCAAGTTTGGATTTATTTAATGGAATTCCTCCTCAGTTCTAAGTTGTTGTTACCAGGATAGATAGTGAAAAAATACACACCCATGCTTAACTAGAAGACTGTAAAATTCTTTCCACTTAAAATCTGGAAATGTTATTGATATATTTACCTTTTAGTTTAAAAATATAAATGTCCTTTATGTAGAGTTTAAATTTAGGTCGATGTGCAGATGAAAAATAACACAGATGTTTCCTTAGTATGCAGATGTATACTGCAGTATGCACCCTGAATACTAGCAGTTTTCTGTGATACTTCTACCAAACAGTAAGATAGGTTGGGTAAGTACTTTCCTATTTGTGAGACTGTCTTTTAGGGCATTTAAATTTTGGTAATAACCTGTTGATTAAATATAGAGAAAAAAATTTTCAGGTTTTCAATACCTTTTCTTCTTGATCTGTTCTGGTTTTGGCTGGAATAGAGTTAATTTTCTTGACAGTATGGGTCTGAGTCTTGGATTTGTGATGAACAGTCTTGATACAACAGGAATGTTTCTATTATTATTGAGCACTTCTTAGGCAGAGTCAAGGTCTTTTCTGCTTCTCACGTTATCAGCGCACAAAGAGCTGGGAGGGGACCACAGCTGGGACAGCTGATTCCAACTGACCAAAGGGATATTCCAGACCATATGTCTCAATGATAAAAGCTGGGGGGAGAAGGTAGAAGTGGGAGACATTGGAAGTGATGGTGTTTGTCTTCCCAAGTAATCTCTATGCATGATGGAGCCCTGCTTTCCTGGGGATGGCTGAGCACATGTTTGCCCACAGAAAGGGGTGAATGTTTGTCTTGCTTTGCTTGTATGCACAGCTTTTGTTTTCACTATTAAACTGTTTTTATCTCAACACATTACTTTTCTACCTTTTAGCCTTTTGAGTTATTTCCCCATCCCACCAGGGGAAAGTAAGTGAACAGGCTGGGTGGTGCTTAGTTGCTGGCTGAAGATAAACCACAACAGCATCTTTGGGTTAGAAATTGTCTGAGGATATGTTTTTTATGAATATAGGGATGTATTGAAGACAGATTATTTTTTTATTCACTAACATTGTAGAGATAGCAAGGATTTCAATTGTTAACTTAAGTGCCTGCAAGACACCTTAATAATCATGCTTCTAATGTCTAGATCAATGAAATAAAACACATGGTTCATTGCATTACTTAAGTAATGTATTCGATTTTATCTGAGTCGAAACCTTTTTTTTCTTCTTCTGTTCATCTCACTGGTTTACGTTATACCAAGCTGCAACCTTACTGACATCATATAACTTGTTCCTTGCAACAACGCACCCAGGAGAAAGACTGAAAGCAATCCCATCATACAGACCTTTCACACACTGATGATTTTAATGGGACAAAAGAATTAGATTTGCTTATCACTAGCACAGCATAAAAACATAGAAACAAAACGCTGTTCTCTTAAATTCAGTTAATATTTCACACCACAAAAAAAAAAAAATCACAAATAAGGGAAAAAAAGAAGTAGTAATTTTTGAAAAAACTTCTTATTCTTTAGTGGAGGAGCTAATATCTGCACTAAAAGACTGTTTCAGTCAAGACCTCTCTCTGGTCTCTGGAAAGGTACGTGTTTAACTCTATGTATCAAAGTACTGAATTGACAGCAGTCAATATTTCTTGTTTTGATATTCTCAGTAATATAAAAATAGGGATTAACAGTGAAATGGATTTTATTTACTAAATATAGACTTTGTCTTCAAAACTGGTACCTCTGTACTGTGTGAATACTATTCAAATAATACAAAATAAAAAATATCTCAAAATCACTGTTCGTAGTAGTTTATCAGTGCTTTAGTAGTTATGACTGAAATAATACAGCCTTTTTTTTTAAATTTGGTATGCTATTGAGAATTCTAAAATTAATTTAGAAAATATGGAAGATCTTGAATAAAACTTTTCTTGCTTATTATATACTACTTATGAAATCCTACTTAACATCTTTGGATTTGCTCTGCCATCGGTTCCATTTCTCTTCAGAAATACCTTTTCTTGCCAGATGCTGTGTCTGACCATTGTTACTGAGCATTTTAAACTTTCCACACCCTATGTGGGGCTTGATTTTCATCCATAGACTTTTTGGTTAGTTTCTTGGTTGCTTGGATTGTGGACAAGTCCTTGGAGAAGAAGATGCTTGTCCTTCCTGGACATTCCTGGAGACAGCTACCTCTTTAGTACATCCTCCATAGAGTCTGCCTGAAATCTAACAACTTGCTTGCCAAGAAGCACTTTCAGATTTTGCTTTCTTGCATCCTCCTCTTGTTTCAAACATATCAGAATGAGTATGTCACCAGTCTTCTTTTTCACTACTTTCTGTGACAAATGTGACACTCCGCCTTCTCAGATGGTCTTCTATAAATATATTTTAAAATAAAAGTTTTAAAAGAGATGTCTTCGTTATCAGGAACACATCTATATGGCAGGGAACTTACACAGTCATAAAGAATACTTTTACCTTTTAACAAATGCTCTAGGTTTTTCATTTGGTTTTTTTTGTGCTCTGGAGAAATGATTGTTTGGATGTAGTACAAATGAGTTTATCAGATAAGTTAAATCTCCAGTCTAACAGATTATGTGAATTTATTTAAACTAACATTGTATTTAATAATCCTGTGTATCAACTTTTCATGCATTTGATAAGAATGTGGTTTCTCTCTACTAATTGAACAGGGGAGGGAGCAAAAGTACTGTTCTGACTTTCTTCATCATTAATTCACAGTGACCTAATACATAGGGAAAGTCAACTCAGGCTTGTTATTTAGACTCCCTTTGAAAAGAAGCCACAACATTCTTCTTATTATTCTTTCATCTTCACAACACCACTTCTTACCCCAATGTTTATTTCTGCTTAGAACTTAGGCATCATCTTTCCCAGAAAGTTAAGTTACACTTTAAAGAACTGATGACCTATTTGTATTTATACCTCATTTTTTTTATCTCAAGAACAAGCTTACCAATTTGATTCTATCATGACACTGGTATAAATCTTAGTCCCTATAGTTCACTTTTGTATTTTGAATACTCAGCCTTTCCAATGAAACTCCAACTTTTACCAAAAGAAAAACAACTACACTTTCCATTCACTTGCACAGAATGTTATATTTGCTATTAGGAGTATAACAGTTTAGCCAGGGAAGAGCTATTGCTTGATTATTGCTCAGAATACAGTTGTTTAGCTATTGACAGATTCAACAAGGTTATAAAATAAGAAAAAGACAAGCTAATTGTGCCTATCCCCTACTGTATATGTAAGGGAAGATAATTTTATAGGCATTTTTGCCTCCTCAGAAATTGGAATTCCAATTCTAAATTTGTTCCAAATAAACAATGTGGGGAACAAAGCCAAGAGCTTGTACTTCTTGTACAATGATATAAGCATGCCAATGTATAAGCATTTTATACAAATATGAGCAACATGATCTTGAAAGGGGAAAAATAAAAGTATGCTATTTCACTTGAACACAAATAAAATGCAGTAAACAAGCAAAAATAGAAAATAGAGAACACAATAAACACAAGTGAGATGGGAAGAATATTTTGCTGAATACAAAAATAAGAATGGTTGGGAAAACTTCAAACAAGATAAGCAGCATTGGAAGCCTCTTTGGGAGGTGAGTTGATAAACAGCATAAAAACATTGTACATGAGAATGGATAACAAAAACGACAAGCCTGCTTCAGTTCAAACTTCTTTTACTCAAGAGCTCCCAGGTTTGATTGCCTTGACTTCTTCACTTGATGCCACCCAAAACAGCATCTGTCATTGTTAACTATATAGTATCAGCTCTATGATCTTTGACACCTATAATATAAATTATCTGTGAGGATACAAAAACAAACAGTTTTGTACAGAGAGTGAATGTGTGTAGACAATGTATAAGAAATGAACGTTAGTATGAAGTGTGTTGATAATAAATTAATACAGTAATTTTATTTTAAATATAAAACTAATAGGCTTTATCAGCCTTCTAAAAGCTTCCATCACATGAATACATAATTTCCTTACTGATAAGCAAATACATACACAAAAAAATGTTGCAGAAATTCTTTAAATAAGACATGAGGTGTCACTAAGTCAAATCTTTTAAATATTGAAGCATTTTTTTCTTAAAGGTTTATAGTAAGTGAGTTGGAGAATAGATAATGCTAGTCACTAAATGAAATTTAACTTACAAAGTTTATAAACTGGGAAAATGTTAACGTCTTTTACTTCTGTGAATTATGATAGCCACTTAAATACCTTTTCTGACCTGACAAAATACTAAGGATCATAATTTTGCAGTGTTTGTACTGTCTCAAAACTGCTGAAACTTTCCATAGAAAGACAATTTCCAGACATCAAGTTGTCACTATCATTGTGGTTTTTGACTATACATAGTTGTCTATTACTAACAAGTGGAGAAAACACAAATATTACACTCTACAGTTTTTCTACAAACATCCTTGTATGACAGAGATAAACACTCAAGTATGAGGATATCATTAGGGTGGGTTTTTTCTCCTTTTTATGACAGGCACTTTGTGGGAGAAGCCATGTTCATTGTCTCATTTTTGTGAAGTAGAAGTCTTTCTTTCTCACTTCTACATATCACTTTGAAACTGCTTCTAAAATGCCGTGGGTATTAAACCTCCAGAGAGGACCCTCTAGGTGAGTGTCTGCCACTGCTGCAGGGGCTGGTGCCACTGGTGGTGAAAGTGATCAAGCATGAGGGCTGGTGCAGGGCTCTTTCTGGATCTTAATAAGTAAAGCCCAATAAAAAATGGTTTAATAAGATAATTTCTTTGATAAGAAAGAATGAAAAGAGAAATATAGATAGAAAATCTTTAAACTTTTCAGATGTTGGGTACCCCACACTCATGGAGCATCAGTTGGAACCCAGATGGATTTTTCCCATGGTGCTGTGAAGAGCAGATGTCTGCCACTGCTCAGGGTAATTCTTGTGTGGATCACTGGCTCCTAGAAGTGTAAATGTTTTTCAGTCAGGATCAATGCAATGGTTGACTAGAATAATACAAAGGATTTATTTCCATTAATGTTGAAATTTATTAAGGGAGCAAATTAAGAAGAAAAGACACATGAATTTTAAGTACATTTCAAACAGAAAATACAAAATACTTCACAGTGTGTTTTCTCTGTAAAATTACTCTGAAATTACTTTGGACAGAAATAAAGTATTAAAATATCATGGCTTTGGTGGGGACAGTTCTAGGCCTCATCAGTAGAAGGACTTAAGGTACTTGAGTTTTCACTATTTTGTAATAGGAGGTATCAAGCTGTTTAAAGGGTCTGGTCCTGTAAGTGTGCTAACAATGTTCATAGCACTGGCTTTAGCATAAAGCATAAATTCATTGAGAAAAAATGAGAGGAGAAAACTACTTAAGAATAGTAGAGTTTTTGTTTTCCCTTTATATTATTTTTTTAAGCCATCAATCTCTAGCAAAAACTGTGTGACAATGAATTAACTGACTTCAGAGTGTATGTCAAAGGCAGACATATAAGTCTGACAGAGAGAAGATTTTTCTGTCTGTACTTTCTTCAACTTTATCCATTGGGTGGCGCAGGCATTCTCCCTGCTTAATATCCCCTGAATGTTCAAAATCCTAGTCAGAGGTATTCAAAGGTGTACATAGCATTGCATTTCTCAGACAGGTAAGAGTTTTTTGCTTGCATTTCAAGCTATATGATGTAATCCAGCTCTTAAAGGAAAACTGTATAACTGTTTCAGTTGTAGCTATGCTGTGCTGGAACTGAAAAAGCTGTGGGGAGGATATGACACAGCTTTTTGGAGTGAAGCTGACTTGTGCCTGGCTACTGTGGAGGTGGACAGAATGGTTTTGGGTTTATTTGTGAATCATTCTCTAATTTTGCAGTTACTGAAGTATGCTAGCCTTTCTGCCAGCTTGTTTCCATAATCTTTCCCTACCTCTTTTCTCTTTCTTCCCTGCTCCTGACCATGCAATCCTGCCTCTACATTGTGCTAGCCTGGAGTTTTGTGGATCCCAGTTGCCTGTCTGGATTGAGGTAAATTAGTCTCTGAGCACACTAATTTCTCAAAACATCTCACATCTCTTTCTTCCTCTTTACATTCTAGCTGATGACCGTTTCCTTTTCGTTAGGTTAAGAATTTACCAAACACTCTGACTGTTTAGCGTGTTTAACTCACTGAATTGGCAGTAGTCCCTTTCTTTTCTTTTTTGTGGCTCACTTAACTTTCTCTCATTGTAAGGAATTAAATTTCCTCACAGAGGGCTTTGATTAGGGGACATGTATAAACACAAATTAAGTGGTGGAAGTATACCATGGGGTATCAAGAATGGAGATGGAACAGAAGAATATAGTTTACCACTCACAGGAGGGACAGACCATAACTGTCATGCACCTTATTCTTTAAGTAACATAAACCTGTTTGTAAGTGGCCTGCACAGAGAGATATTTTTTACAAGTACTAATGCTTTTGAGAAAACCAAGGTTTTCAGTGTTGATGCTGTTACTTAGGCATTTAAATCGGTGTCTTGTTCTTGAAAGTTTTGAATGTTTATCATATCCCAGTTTCTATTTTTATCATCCCTTCAAATACAAGTGCAGAAAATGGTTTTTTTCGTCATCTCTCTGTGTTTTTTTGTCCTTATTGGTTCTAGAACTTCTCATCCTGGCAATACTAGACTTGAGTATAGAAGTTATCATCTACTGTCTGTTTTATGACACCAGCAATGACTGAAGCTTTCTCCTTGTCTCCAGAGCCTGACAGATTGATCCATTTAAATCGACACAAATATCAGCAGGTTTTTCACCCTTACTCTATTAGTCTATGCTTCACTTGTCTCAGCATCTTGAAGGCTATACTGCTTTCTCAGAGTGTCTCAATCGGCAATGCTGAAATGTGAACAGACACTACCATTGATCTTAGGAATTCATACAGAATTTATTGTCAGACCTTGAAAAACAAATTCTTTTCGGTTGCCAAAGGACCAATAGTATTTAATGGGACCACTCACTGTGTGTTCCCACAGTCCTTGGCCATAACTCTCTCACATCTCTAACTGTACATACTTTTCAATGCATCAACTAATGCTCAGGCTGTTTAGGGGTAGTTGAATGTCACTGATGATATATTGGTTTATGCACAGCTAGCAAGGACTTACAGCCCCTCTTAGTAGTAAGGAGTTTTATAAATGTGAAATGCTACTAATGACTCTAGACTTCAGTTTGTATACAGATAAGCCCAACTGTTTTCTGTAAAATGTAGTCATTTTATTACAGATCTTTTAATTAAAGAAAAGGTTAGGTGGCAAAATCTTAATAAAGTAGTTTCAAGAATACAGAAATAAGCAATTGTTTTTTAATTACATGGTAATTGGCAGATTCAGGAAGGTAATTTTTATGATTTCTCCAATCAAATTTTCTTGTAATTTTCAGAAATTAAATAACCATGTGATTAAAATAATTACATTTCTATTATCAAAATAAATAATAAAAACTTTTTTCTGACTAAGACCTCTTCTGAAAGGACGAATGAAAAAGAGATAACAATACAGAAGTGACACTATTAAAACCTAAGTAAATTACATAGGAAAAATGGGTAACTTTAAAAATAAAGGTGACAGAAATTAATTGGTTCATGTCTGTGTACTGATGTACCGGAGTCTCTTCACAAGAAGATTCTTATTTGTATTCACTAAGTAGTTATATTTTCATTATTTAGTTGTTGTAGAGTTTTCTGCTTCCAGTCTTTGTAGGACTTCTCTGAGGTTTGCAAAAATTACAAGCATGCTTGGCAGAATTTGACAGTGTAGATGCTGGATCCACTGTTGTTACAGAAAAACTCTAAGAACCTACATTAAAGTGTAGTATTTAGAAAAATGTAGTCTTGAACATTTATATTTAGTTGAGCTTGGTGAATAATATACATATAATTTAATCATAAATCAGAGATCTCTTTTGTATTGTAAACACCCATCCTGCTATATAACAGGTGTATAGTAGGCTCATATATACAGGGTCTTATTCTGAAGTACTTCTAAAGAGCTTGACTTTTTGTTACTATTATTAGACAAGAAAAATCTCATCTTTCATTGTTAGGTTACGTGATAGTAGTAGTTACACAGATAGTTACATGATAGCACAGTTGTGGTGCTGTCCCAGTTTAGCAGACACTGTAACTCAAAATGATGGTAGCAAAACACTGTCTAACAGAAGGCACAGCTGCCCTGTTGTGACTGTGGCATTTGAGCACTTAACTATTTGAATACTGCTTAAAGATTCACTGAGTAACAAAGGTTGTTTCTAACTGCCCAAATATTGAGAAAGAATAATACTATGACCTATACTATAAGAAATTCATGGATCAATTCTTCTGCTCGCTGGATTTTTAAAGCAAAACAGAAAAGTAATTAATTCTGTGGGTTTATGTCAGATTTTATTTTAAAGTTATTTTAATAAACTTGCATTGTTATTGTGCTATGTAATTACCTTGCCATTTTTGTTGCTGTATATGTATTACATCTCTTCCTCTGCATTAGTTCTTTCCTAGAACCAGATTTTTATTACACTTGCAATGTTCCCATTGCTACTTTGCTACTCTGATTCCCTTGTGACTTTTAGGACAAATTTTCTCTTTCCTCTCTGACAGGTGGCTGCCCTGTTTTACTTTCTGCCAGTGAAAGTATCTTGCACTGTCACAGTCTAACTGTGCATGACATTCTCAAGGTTTGAATCTGTCACTTGAGTCTCAACAGACTATGCTACTAATTTTAAAACTTGCTGCCTTTTCTTTAGACAAAGAAATGCTCAAGTACCTCTTTTAAAGGTAGATTGTCACTGCCCACAGTGGTAGATGTAATATTAGTAATTATCCTTTAAGAATTAATCCAGTAAAACAGGGAAAAATCTATACCCTTCTCTGCCCTCACTGGAAGCTTTAAATATGCAGAAGATTGTCTTCGTCCTCCTTTTCTGAAGATTTAGTGACTACGTTTAATTAATCTTTGAATGTGAAACTGAAATGAGCTCTGAGCCCTCTCAATTCAAACCTCTGGTTTTTAGGAGAAATAGTGGCCCACTAACAGCAAAGTTGAGATCCTGTATTGTGTAGCAATTGTGCAGCATGCAAGCTCATCTGTGGAAGAAATTATTCTTTAGACATTTCTTAACAAATCGAGGCTTAGAAAGATTATAAATCATATAATTCCTCACAACACATTCTAATTCTTTTGGGCTAATTTCAATGGAATTTGATGGAATAGTAGGACCAACTAACTGAGCTCCTGCAGGTGTTTTAAAAGTAACAGATGGAAGGAAAAGGAAAGAAATCACTACCACCAGTGTAAGTCTAATAGATAAACATCCACACAGCTGGCTACAGCCAATTATCATAGGAATACTTGTCCGATATTAGTATGGAATTAAGCACCAGAGTTACCTGCTACTTGGGTAGACACTACATGGGGATTTTGACTGATAGAGAAATCACTGAGAGAAGTCCATCTAAGTCTGGAAATCACAGGGTAGTTAACAGAAGAACCTGGAAATATTATATATAAAGAAATATTAATACAAATCTCCCTAGGCTTTATGTATTTCTGCATTCCAAGGAGCAGAAATATGTGGTACAAACTTGGAGGGAAGCTACTGGAAACTAAGAAAAAATTACTGCGTTCTAGTTTGGGGTATTGTTTTTGAGTTTATGTTGGTTACTTAGTTAGTTGGTTTTGGGAATTTTTTTTGGTAATAACATGTACTATTCTAATGCTATGATCATTCACTGACTCTAAAGAGAATTGCATTTCTTACTCTCCCTTATGCTCTGCGTAGACACTTTAAAGCCATTTCAGCTGAAAAACAGAGTCCTCTGTTCATATTAAAAATCAAAAAAGAGCTTCCAAGGTGTCTTACCACTGCTGGATACCAAATTTAAGGACATACTCATTATCAAGTTCAATTCAGATTTTTTTTGTTTGTTTATTTTTGGTTTAGGTTTTTGTTTTTGTTTTTGTTTTAACAGAGAAGCCTATCAAATTTTAACTTATCTTTCTGATAAATCATATTTATCAGAAAGAGGGACAAAATATAATGCATTTATGAACTGACACTTAAAGAATTGATTGGAAACTAGTCTGTTCTGTATGTTTTCTTCCCATGAAGTAAGCTTTTCAAATAACTGCAAAGTTAAACGAAAAACTGTTCTTTGACAGTGGAGTAAAGGATTAAACTACAAATTTCTCTCACCAGGACAGTTAGTGTTTCTTATGTTCATGCTGAATATAATCATATTGACAAATTTTTGTTTGTTTCCATTTCCTGTTTTTCTGAAGGTGAGTAAGAAATTGCATTGTGCCAGCAGATAGAAGAGAGAAGACTTATTTTTCAGATTCTCTCTGGATTTGCTATATATTTTTAGCTAATTTCCTTAGTCACTCTGGAAAGAAACTAAGTTTGATTTTGTCCACACTGCATGCCCAGTTGACAGTCTCATGTGACAACAATATGAATTGGAATCTTGCTTACTAAATCACAACTCTGCCACACTTATTTATATTTTCTGTGCAAGTAGCCAGACTGAAAGGAAGCATGACTCGTTTTTATAGAAAAGAATTCTAGCTCTAAAGAATTTACTATCACATCTAAGTGCAAATAACAATAAGGAGTTTCCCTGCAGGTTTTTTCAAATAGTATTTTTGAGGGAAGCCAGTAAATGTTGCTGTGATTGTAGGAATTATTCATAGTTCTGTTAGCTAGGGTTGCATTAAGAGTACAGAAATTTGGCAGAAGTTAACCTGCTTGCATTCCAACTAGTCTTTAGTGATCAGAGAGGCTTGATGCATCTGGGTTTAGTTTCTAGTCATAACCAGTTCAGCGCTATAAGTCTGGTTGTGTTCAATAAGAACTTGTACACTTGCAGAATAATGAATGGTGTGATTTACCATTCTGATACTGTAGGTTTGAACACTTTCAATAAGAAATTACATGACCCTCTTTCAAGAATAATATGGTTTTCAGAAGCAATAGGACAGCGTGTTTAGAATGGCTGCTGATAAATGCATTAACTACAGAGTATTATGTGTCACAACAAAAAATATAGTAACAGAGATCTATTAGGGATATATATTTATATATATAAAAATAAATGCTCCAATGCAGTTGGAGGTACAGAGCTTATCTAAAGACATCCCTTCAGGTCTGTCAGACAAGGTGTTTCCCCCTATTTTTTTTCATATTTTTCTTTTTTCTTGCCCTCAAACCTCCCTTCTTTCAGACTATAATTTTCCACCCTTCTCAAATGTGTCAAATAATCACATGTTAAAGGTGAGGATTTGGCGACTGTAGTCATACATGTTCTCTTTTCTCCTCATTTGCATTCTTGGGGATGTGAAAGTTAATATGTTATTGGGACTTAAAAAGAGTTTTGGTTACTTTTGGTCAAAATTTGTAGTTGATATAAATGTAAAATAAACACTTTGTTCCTCCTTCACTTACTGAGGTGACAGTAAAGGCTCTCCAACCTTCACCAACCAGAGAATCTTTGCACCCATGCTTATCTACTTGAAGGAACAGATTTGTAACAAGGCCTGTTATGCATGGTGGAAGAGGAGTCAGACAGCTGATAAAGAGGTACAGACATTTTCCTGTACCTCTCTGAGACCATATTGGGCCATTAGACCTCCACTTCACCCCACATACCATTCAATTGTCAGCCCTTGCTCAAGACAGGCTCAAGATCAGCAAGAGGCTCAGTCCATGTTTTTCTTAATCAACCTCAACAATTATTCACCGACTTAATGCAACTCTGTAGTAAGTCTGACAATTTATCACATCCAGCTAGACTATGTATGCTGATATTTTCCTATGGAAACTGATAAACATCATTAAAGAGTTTATATATATTTATTTTTCCTCACTGACATTAAACACTAGCTTACTACAACAGGCCTAGAGCCAATATAAGCTTTTGATTACTTTCTTTATTTAGTATCACAGAATCACAGGATGGGTAAGGTTTGAAGGGACCACAGTAGGTTGTCTGGTCCAACCTCCCTGCTTAAGTAGGGTCATCTTAGAGCACATTTCACAGGATTACATCCATACAGTTCTTGAATATCTCCAGCGACTCCACAACCTCTCTGGGCAAACTATTCCAGTGTGTGACCATAATAGAGGGTTGTACAGCATAGGTTGAGTGTAAAATATTTTTAAAATATTCTATTCTCTTTATAATGTTCCTTCATATAATAATTTTACCGTGACTTCCTGTAAATGAATTAAAATGCTTCGGTACCTGATATACTGCTGAATAGCTAACCTACTATGATCTTATAAAAAAAGTCATCAAACATCATAGTGAATTATGTCTGAGTAACCTGTCAAATACTAAACTATTGATGCTTTTTATCGGGATCTGAAAAATACTGTTACTAATCCTGCTGTCTGAATAGAAACCAAGATGAGTAGGAGGGCGTGATAGAAGCATAGTTTGAGATGTTGGTTTTTCAATTCAGTGAAGGGAGCAAAACAGGGAGTCAAGAAGATTGGGGTATATCTCCTGAAAAGCCAAAGAAGGTAAAAGACCCAAACACTGTAGCACCTTATCTAGGTAAGATAACATGGGTAAATGAAAAAAAAGAAAACCAACACACATTGCTGACACAACTAAGCTCTTTGTCACAACAGAAATAGAGATTTGTCTGTTCATGTTAATAAACAACTGCTACAAAATAACATCTTAACTCATGCACTTTCATACTAATACAACTCTTCATCCCATTGATTTTGTATGAAGGAAGTCCAAATACTTACTAAGCAGTTTTTCAGTGAGTTATGGAAACATGTACTCCAAAATGACTACTCAGAAGGTTAGAACTTTCCCCTACAGAAACTAGTTTTCATGT
This sequence comes from Pachyramphus minor, assembly GCA_013397135.1. Lineage (NCBI taxonomy): Eukaryota > Metazoa > Chordata > Aves > Passeriformes > Tyrannidae > Pachyramphus > Pachyramphus minor. The sequence goes on along the minus strand of VYXB01001866.1, from coordinate 87,430 downwards.
AGTATTAATGTTGTTTAAAAAATTAACACCAGTAGCTCTGTAATGAAGAAAATGTAATTTCACCTTTTAAAATCAGATTAAAAACCTGAACTACAGTAGATAAGTAATGAGAATTTGTAAAAGGGAACTAATCTTCTCAAAGTAATTCTGAGAAATAAATTGCATTAAAGACTTTGAGTTAATTTCTTATACTCTGCCCCTAATCACAGGAACATGACAATATTTCATGTTTTACCCAAGACTAGTATCATTTGCTGATTATCTGGAAAAAACGTTCTAATTTAGAGAAGTACTTAAGTAGGTTCCTAATCTTCTGCTACTTAATATAAAACTAGGAATTTAGACATTTCAGCCATCAGGCATGCCATGTAATAATTAAACTACATGTTAAGGATTGTTGCTTTGTAGATGCCTATAAGTATTTCCTATAAATAAGATGGCATAAATGTTTGACATTAAAATCTTTAAACAAGGCAAGCCTTCTGGAAGGATGTGACCCAATATAGATTCAATAAAGCATCAATTGCTGCATCTATACTTACACTTGTAAGTATTATTGCTCAAAAGGATTTCTTGTATGGAAAACTTTCCTGGTTTACAGAAATGTTTATATTTTGATATATTTAGGGTGGTAGAAAATAAATTCCTCTTGTTATTTATTTTCTGTTGCCGTTGGGATATTCCAAGGCCACCTTATTTCTAATCATTTGGACTTTTTGTCTGTATCATGTGCTGTAAATATCTAACTTGCATTTGTTTCTGGTGATATCAGGATGACTGTCATTAGAGTAAGTGAATTTTTCTCCTCCTTTTCTGTATGGAGCTCAGAAAATAGTGGTGCAGGCCCGCATTTATTGGGTAGGAATATGCAAGGAACCTGTGGAGTAAGAACACTAAGGGAAAGATGAGGAAATGAAAAACCTTATACGAAGTTCCTAGGAGAATGAAGCAATTTAATATTGTGAGGGAATGATTCAGAGATAATTGGAAGACTAAAAAGCAAGAGAATTTGTGGATAAACACTCTTCACATACTTACAAGAAAGAGTAGCATGGTGTAACAAGATGGTGGTGGTAGAGAAGCAAGAAAGAAGGAAGCCTCTGCTGTTTGTATGTTGTATTCATTGAAAGTGACATTTTAAAACATAAACTGATGAATTGCCAACTGAAGATGAATACTGCATGAGTTGGGAAAACATTTTAAAAGAGCATAATACATTTTGAAACCAGTTGCATGTTACTGAACCAGTCACAATAAAAGTAGTATAGTGGTTGTTGGCAGAAAGTAATTTATTTAAAAAATAAGAAAAGAGCTCAGAGATCAGTGGATTCCCACAGTATGTGTTTTACTCTTCAAACTAACCATGTGGAAAATCTCCTGCTTACCTATAAAGATGGCTTAAATTATATTTTATTGTGTATACAACAAACTGCATGCTCTCAGGGGCCAGGAACTTTGATTTAAATGATAAATGTAAAAATCTGTTGCTCAGTTACCACTTTAATACAAAATTAACCTTTAATTCTAGGCACTCTTACTATCTTTTGTCTGAGCCATATATTAGAAGCAGTGAAGTGAAGACAACTTTTAAGAACTCATTTGAAGTATGTGGTTTATTTCTAAGCTTGTTAATATCTCAGGGGAAAAAATGGAAAATTTGGGAGAATGTAGTTCTCTGAAATGAATTTTTTTATTATTCCCAATAAACCCAAAATTTTTGAAAATTTGTATTAGAAATTAATTGTTTAAAAACAAACAATAATATTCATTTATGTGGTTAGTCTAAAAATATTCATAAAATATCAAATAAATTTTATATTTTCCTCCTTCAGTCATTTAAAATTTTACATTTTGAAGGGACTTTCACTGTTCCTCCTTCCCTCCCTCAATTCCTTCTTTTCAATTTTTGAACTTTAAGAATTGCTAGGATCACACATTTTCTTTTCCCTCCATACCTTCACTCCAGGATGTGGCACCTACAAAAATGCACCAATTACCATGAAACACTTGACAGAGTCGCTAGAATTGACAGCACTGATGCTAGGCAGCATATTGGAAATGACAGTCATTGACATAGTACTAGAGTGTTTCTGTACATTACAATAAAATGTTATTTTGGGAGATATTGTCAAGTGCTTCTACCACAACATTTGTGCTTTTTCATTTTTATTGTGTTTGAATAGCCTCTCCAGTGCCTGTGAGTACTACATTAGGGCATTCTGTAGAAAATATGTGTAGTGACTGAAATTGGAAAGGAAACTCTCAATAGAGCAGTGCCGTTTCTTTAACCACGGGCAGTGACATAAAAAAAGGTTGAATATGAAACTCGATAAATTTTTATGTTCTGTCTTTTCTATTAGCTGAAGGATCAAAGTTGTCATAATATTTAGAATGATTAACCTAAATAAGATGTGACTATTTAAATAGAAGAACATATACATTGTTACTGAATATTAGTGTTGCTATGGCCAAGAAGAAGAGAGTTTCAAATGTTTGTCAACATTACTGAAAAATAAATTATATTCTTGATCTGACTCTCGAATGTAGTGATCTGGTGTAATTCCATGCTGAGGTTGATGGTACACCAGAGCAACACTACACAGTTTTTTCAGTAATTTTTGATGCAGAGTGAGCAAAAATTTTCAGAGAATGTTCCTTTAGGGCAAAAGGCTTGGAATCATTGACTTTGAACGAAGGTAATCTGCAAAAGACTGCCTGCATCATTAGCACCCAGTTGCGCTATTGATTTCAAACAGACCATGCTTGCTTTTCCACTTCATGATTTAACAGTGCTTGACTGACCTTGCTCAAACATGCTGGTGATGATTTTTTCACCTTTCATTATTTTCCTTTTTTTATTTTTTTGAACGTCCAGTGATTTTAGAGCTATGCCTTTCACTTAAACAGGACTTTAAAATGAAAGACGTGTTGGGTGCCATCTATTTCCAGCTAGTTAAATGAATGCTTGCCAGAGTAGTAATTAGGGTTATGCAATAGATTTCTACCCATTTTAAAATCAATAATCATAGAATAATTTGTGTTGGCAAGGAACTTTAAAGGTCATCTAGTCTAAACTCCCTTGCAATGAGGAGGGACATTTTCAACTAGATCAGCTTGCTCAATCTTATCCAATCTGACTTTGAATGTTTCCAGGGATGGGGCATCTATCATCCATCTGGGCACCAGTTCCACTCTTTCATCACCCTCATCATAAAAATTTTCATCTTTATATCTAGTCTGAATCTACCCTCTTTTAGTCTATAACCATTACCCCTTGTCCTCTCACAACAGGCCCTGCTAAAAGGCTATTATTTGCTTGACAGAGTAACAGCCCAGTGTAGTGAGAGCTTTGCTTCCTGTAACAAGAGTTGTGATGGTTTGGTTTTTTTTAAACAGGGGATTTTGCCATGGGCAATGGAGCAGAAGAATGGGCTGCTTCTCTTTATTTTTTCACTTTCTCTTAATTTTTAATTAAAAAATAAGAAAAAAACAACATCGTAGCAGTTGTACTTAACACTCATTTTTTTCCAGTAAGAAGGTGCACCTAATGGGCACCAGAAGTTTGTGAAGTTGATATATAACGTCACTTGGGTTAACATTTATAAATGTAAATGTGGTGCTTTAACAACAGTGCATAAAACACTGATGTATCACACACTGTATCAAGCAATGCAGTGCCTCTACAATTCATTGCGGTAAAGGCAAATTATTGCTGCAGGAGCACAGAAGCACTTAACAGTTTCATGTGGTGTTGAATGCCTGATGTGTCAAAACAACTGTAGTAATGTATCAGATTAAGAGATGAATCAAGGGAAAACTGAGATTCAGAAAGGAAGAAGAAAACACTATTTTCGAAACTAAACAATGGCAGACAATACAATGCAGATTTAAAAAGAAAATTTAAACAAGACTGTAAAGCTACAATTTGGGAAGAAAACTGAAGTATAAGAGCCTCTGGAGTTAAATTTGTGAAAGGAAATTTTTTGCCCAACATGTTTAATTGATCACAATATGAAAAATGTGCATGTCCGTATGCTGAAAATCTTCAGGCTTTATCTCTGTTCATGTAGGCTTCTTACAAGTCTGTGGAAAATAGGCTGAGGTTTTTTATTTGTAAGAAGGTCTTTGCTTGACAGAGTGATACAAAAATGTTTGTTAGTATAGTAGCTCTCTCTCATTTACCAGAGTAATTACAGATTATTTCTTTTTAATTTATTTTTTAAATTTATTTTATTAACTTAAATATAGACTGGAAATTATTTAGTTATAAATTACATTTAGTTAATTATTTAGTTATAAGTTAAAGTCTCTCTTTTTAAATGATGCTAAAGTAATGGTTGTAGAGTATGCTTGAAGGACATACAGCAGAGTACATGCTTGTGAATTGTGAGTATGTGAAAAATCTCTTTGGGCTTATTTTCCAAAAGTCTGCAGGATTTGTGAAGTACTTCTTCCATACTGCTAAGCAAGTTTAAAGCTTCGGATGGAATACTGTGTAGGTTTAAACTCTGCACTTTGAGGAAGATATTAATCAACTCTAAAGGACCCCAAGGAATTCAAAGAAAATAATCAGAATTCTAAAAAGTGTGGCATCATTGCAAAATACAAAATAAAATGGGAATAGAGAGAGAAGCCCAATAGAGCGAAGCAGGCAGAACAAGACATGAAGAGAGAACAGCATTATGAAAGCGGAGCTTAATTTATTTTTTGGATGCATTTAAAACTGTTGCTAGCTGGCAGAAAAAGGAAATGAAAGAGGTTATCAATATCCATGTACAAGGTCTAGTGAAATTACCACAGTTAATGAAGATTCACATTAAGCATAAACAAACAGAATTGTCTAATGGCAGTGACATAGATATACTGATATTTACTACTTTGGAGGTTTTAGAATATCCACCACTGTAAACTGTGTTTTCTGAAACAGACCAATATTTGTTTGGAGATAATGTGCCAGTCACCTGTGGAGTGCATTTCCTCTGTCATGGAATGCTTCCCTCCACAAACACATCTCCAGTCACATTCTCAATAATCTTTCATGCATCTGGTGTTTCCTTACACATCTCCTCTACTCCCTCTACTCTCCTCCTCCGCACCTCAAAATGCCACTTTCTCTCAAACATGCCTGTACATAGGTGCCACATGCCACAGGTTTGGCAGTCAGAGCCAACTGGAACTGACCCAGACCAGATGCTGCTATGCTGCCAGTCATGCTCAATTCATTCTCCCTCAAGCAAAACATACTTAAGAGCTGTTTGAACATACTTCCATTATAAACCTTACTTTTAACATCATCACAGTGTTAATACACATGCTTCCTCCAGGGATCTTGTGCTGTAAATATTTGTATATCCACTCTGAAAAAGTGGGTATACGCTCTCCCCTCCTCATCCCTGGAAATATGTTACAGGCCCTGTAACAGACATGGTAAGTGTCTCTCAACATGGAGTCATTAAAAACTTTAAACATTGCTCCTGCAAAAGGTGTAACTGAGAACATAAGATATTTCTTCAGACTTCTTTCCCTCTCTATCAGGGCCTTGAGGGCACTAATAGACCTTATAGACCTGACCTTCCTCGCCTGGGGCCTCCCACCCACATGCCCTGCCCACGGGCCCAGGAGTCCCATTTAAGCTCAGTTGCATTCTTGATCTGTTTCCATCTCAGTCACAGCCATGCCTCTGGCCAGTCAGACACCCTTTTGTTACCTTGACCTATGGACTGGCTTTCCAACTTGACTTCAGACCTGTCTCATTACGTGGACTTGTTGAACAATCTGGCTGTCTCTGACTTCAGTTATCCTCACCAGACCCGATTCTGAATGTGTCCCTCAGACTGACTTCCCACTGTATTGCTATGAACTTGCTTGGCAATCTGGGTTCTTGGTTGAACCTGGTTGCCACCTCTGTCTCTGCATTGCTTGCCTTGTTCAGGTTCTGTGGGATGGGGCCTTGCCCTGCTGGCTGTATCATTGCCCTCTGCTCCCAGTGTAACTGGTACTTTCTGACTGTGTTGTGTGATTCCATAGGTATTACACTGTCTGACTGCTCGCGTTATGGCTTTCTGAAACATGTTCAAGCTGCATTTTCTGGGTCAGTAGAAAGCCAAAATGCCCAGCAGTTTCCTGGGCCCACCTGGCAAAAAATAACTTTCCTTAATGCTACCATCCCAAGTTAGATCAACTTCTCAGCCCTATTGGTGTGCTGCTCTTCTCGAGTTCCCTTTATGTTTGGGATATATGCGTTAAATGGTTTATTAAAGTAGGTCTCTTCTGAGCAGCCATTATATTATTTTTCACTGTTCTGCTGCCCAAAAAGCTTTTCTCCTCTGCTGCCTGTTATCACAGTACTAATCTTTGAGACATTTTCATATGGTATAAAGCAACACCCAGAAGTCAACACAGACATTGTCAGGGCAACTGATGCTCCTTAGCATCTTTAAAGGATAATATCAATGTCATTACTTCTGCATACTGCAATGTTCAGAATTGGCTTTGCAAATGCCAGCTTCTCACCTGGAAAGATTCCAAGAATTATCTTGTCACCTTGGTTTCCGCTTTTATTTTACAGGATCTGTCAGTAGGCAAACTTCACTTATTTTCAGAATTTAATTTGGCATATGCTGGGGTTTCAATGGCCCAAGGAGTCTGGTCTTCCTCATACTCTTGATTTCTTGACCACTGACTGATACAATCACGTGGGCTGGAACTACAACCAGTATATGTTCCTGTCCATCTTGCCATTTCATGCCCAAGGCCTGTGTTTCATGAGTGGGTCCTGTTATTTTGGAGTATCTCATAACAGATCTAACACCAGAAAAGCTACTGATTACCATGTGCATTTTATTTAGTACTTTGGTGCTGATCCTGTAATCAGTATGTCACCAGTATAGCATTAAGGTTCTATGGAAACCTGTTGCTTTAAAGTTTTGCAGATGATGTTATTTCAGCTCTAGGGCAGGTGTATTATTGCCAGACGTACTGCTAATCTTGCGCTGTTCTTTCAGCACATTCCTTCCACTGTGGTTGATATACATGTCTCAGAATTGGAGGAAATCTTCACAGGTTATATGTGATACCAGAGGAATGTTAATGACTGTGCCCAGGAATCAGAGCTTTTAGGTCCTGACATCAGTGATCGAAACCTTTGGGATCTCTCACTGTCCTGTAAACACACTGCAGTTGCCCAAACAACTCCAGTCTACTACTCACTTTTTCCTCATTTCTTCCATGGATGTATATCATCCTTGCAGAACTGTGTGGCCATTTGGCCTGTTCTTACAGCCTGTCTCGGTCTCTCTGAATGATATTCCTTCCTCTAAGCGTGTGCTTCTTCCTCCAAATGCATATCATCTGCAAAAGTGACAACAGTGCGCTCCATTGCCTGATCACAGGAGAAACTTCTGTGGTACTCCACTCCTCGATGACCTCTTGGTGCAGTACAAGCCATTAACCACTATCCTCTGAGACTGATTGTCCAACCACATTTTTATTGATCGGGTTGTCCACATATACAATTCATAATCTCTCTTTGTGTTTACTGTCCCAAAATCACCTGTTACATTTAGCAACAGACTCACATTTCCCTTGTTCAGCCTTAGAACCCTGGTGTAGTGGCAGAACATCTTCTTTTTGCCCCTGATGTCCTGAATTCCTTCTTTGTTAGTAAGGAATAAAATATTATGTGGAAACTTGGTTTAATGCATGACACTTTGTCAGAGAAGATATACATGGGATGAAAGAATATGTTATAGTTAAAGTCACTGAAAAAGCTATTCAAAATGTAACAATATGACTGTTCTTAAAACTGCATTCATAACGAGAAGTACATCTGTTGTCATCATTTAAGTGCAGCAAACAATAAATTTTCCTCTCTTAAAACTCTATGGGAGCAATTGCACTTTTTTCATGCACTCATTAGTACTACATAGATGAGAAAAAAAAGGTTATCCACTATGTTTCACATAGTTATATAACTGTTCTGAGTATATTCTTTTTTTTCAAAGCTTTTCTAGAGGCAAAAGTAACTGAGAAACGTTGTTTTCTGTAGGCTTATATTCTTTGATACCAGCTTCTAAAGCTGAGTGATAACTTCCCAGCAACACATGAATAGGTTGCAAATTCAAGTTATGACAAGTCAGACTTCTTGCCAAAATTTGACATTTCAACTTGTTTTTCAGTCATGTTTTTCTCCTTCAGTATTACTGTATAGGTATTACCTTCTCCTCCACCTTCTTTCTTCACTTAATGCTACTTTTCACTCCTGCCCCATTCCCCAAGTTAACATTTTGTCTGAACTTGGAGTGAAAAGCCACAGGCTGTGATTTCTTACTGCTTTTAAAGAAAAAAATAAAACTTTTTATTTTTTCTTCCCTTCCTTTTCTGCATTTTGCAACTCTTGCTCTCCAATCTGTTGATACATTATTTTTAATTCATATATGAACTGGCAACATTTTTCCCATACTAAAAGTTGCTATATGGGTCAGTATTTGAAGCATTTACATATTGTATAATTATAGACAAGTGCTTAATGAGAGAAGTCTTTGTGTTCTATCCTTTAACAAATGGTTAAGATTTCCTGAATAGTTTTTTAGAGGAGTATACTTGTATGTTGGCTATGCTAGGGGAAATTTTTTTTAAACATATATTGCTTTGGCTTTTGAAACTGTAGGGAAAACTTCAATTCTTAGTGAAAATGCCCTAGAAATTTGAACACTCATTTATTAGTTTATAAAGTATCCTTCAAAGTAATCTGGGTTTTTTTTCTGATAAAGCAACTAAATTATTTAAGCTATTCATGGTTTTATCAATAAACATTGTCTCTATCTTCTGATAAGACTCTTTTGAGGGTACAAGACTTTTTATTTTGCCTCCATTTCTGTTTATTTGCTTTAAGACTTTGACATCATGGAAAATTAAGGGAAATCTCTCATTTTTATTTTTTTTTAATCAAAAACAGTCCATTACATTTAAAATTATTTGGAACAACTGCAAAATCAGATGCTTCCCCTTCATTCTAGATGTTGGCAAATAAAAGAAACTCTTTTTTCTATATATAAATTAATCTAGAGATATGCAGTAAATGAATCTTCATTCAGTACAATTTCATTAATACAAATAACAGAAGAACACAAATGTGCAAAGCAAAATAATAGTTTTGACCATTTTTTTCCTGTTGCCCCCACTGTGTTCAGTTGACAATGCTTTCTTTTATTTATCATTGTCTGTTCCTGCAGTTTTGCCTGCCTTTTTTTTTTCCTTTGGTGTAGTTGAGTTTTTGCTTTTAGAACACTATGAAAGCTATGATCCTTGCTTTTAAAAAATAAATCAATATTTAATCAAAAAGATGAAATTATGACATATTTTGGAAGTAAGGAGAAAAATTAATTCTGGTTCTGAAACTCAAATAATTGAAAGGTTTTCCTTTCCTGTCAATAGGAGAGAACTTTGAGGACTTTTCTATAAAGATAGGATGGGGCAGGGGGAGTACAGAAACTTGAGGTTTAACTGAAATTTCAGACCTAATGCATGGAAGCCTGTCCTAAATAAAAAATAGTGCTTTGTCTTACTGTATTGTTGTGCTTGAGGTTTAAGATTAGCTAATGGCACCAGAACTGGCTTATATCAAGACTAAAAACGAATTTAGGCTATGTGTACTTGCTAATTTGGTGTGTCTTCCCCAGTGGCCATCTTGTGTAAATAGTAAGCAGTGTCCCATCACTGTTGTTATTCTAAGGACACTAAACCTTCAAGTCTGACTCATCAGCTGCAAAGTGTTGCACAAGAGCCTGATTTAGATCCTGTTTTTCCAGGAGCCATATCATATTACCACCAAATAACACTCAAAACAAAATAGGTTTGATCAGTCACATTCCTACATTCAGCTGTTACATCAGGTAATAATCAGCTCATCCTAATATTTTCTTTGAACAGGTTACAATGCGGATCTTGTGCAGTAATTCTTCATCTGTACACTTTTGCACATTCAATTGCATCATAGCATAGCCAGCCAAAAAGAAAACTTATATAAGTTTTGATATTTCATCTTGCTAACCCTGCACATGTTATTGGTGCTGGATTATACATTTAGGTCCTGCTTAATGCTATATTTGGGGTTTTCTTGCTGCCTATATTTATTTCTTGTACATTTTAAACAACTGAAAACAGTTTGACGGCAGCTACCCTGCTATGCTTAACCTCAGTTACCGCCTACATTTTTGTGAATGTTGTTAATGTTATGCATTCAGTTCAAGTTTATTCATATCTTTCGTATTACCTGATTTGCATGCATTTATTTTCCAGAAGCATCTATTTGACTGAAAAAGGCAGGACTGAATATATCCTGTCATGACTAAACTGGACTCATCTTCCTGCCTGTTCCTCTAAAATGAATTGAATGCAGGTAAACCCTTTTCCAGCTATCTCTCCTTTGACCTGAAAAACTTACCAGCTGCATAAGCTTTACAGCTGAGACAGCTGGTTTGTTTTTCTAGCTTTTGAGATGACTCACCACCCTAAATGGTGGCTTTAACTTTGTTAAAATACTGTTTGATCCTGTTTACATAGAATTACTGATCATATGGTTATCCATAGAGAAACACAGGAGACCTTACCCCTGAAGAAAAAGGTATTGTGTAACTCTTACAGATATTCATGCTTATTCTTAAGGGCTTATTAGGATTTTTCAATTGTTTAAGCTTCAGAAGTTTGTTTCCTTTTTTCCCAGTATAAACGAACACTTGTCAAATGAAAGCTATAAATTCTCTCTGGATGATTAGTGAATTGGCAAAAAACCCCATCAAGATGATTAGCGTACACTGCTTATGAAAAAACTGTCCACTGTGTGTCCACTTGGTCAGGTGATGAATGATTCTGAGTTGTCAGCTGTGTGATATGATTTTCACAGATATGATTCATCAGTTTTTTCTCATTCATGATTCACTTCTATTTATTTTTCTTCTAGAAATTCAGAGGAGAATAGGGTCTGGGCGCTGCCTATTCAGTAGGTAGTCTGGGTGCTGCTATTCAAGCTAGGTACTTCAGTCTTTCTTGAATGTTCAGATTAAAAGATCTGAATGCTACAGAAGATTACTTTTTTTCATGACTCGAAAGATTCAAGAACATAGGTTGAGTAAGGCATTGAGATAGTCACCAAGTGTCAAACAGAAAAGATCAAAGGGAAACAGTGAATTCAGGTCCAGTTCAAGCCTGCACCTGAAGGCAGCAGAACCTGTATGTGATTTTTGGTTAGTCAGTAAGATTGTAAGCATGAAAGGAGTCCTGAAAACTGACACTTTAGCTAATATGTTCTGTTGAGTGTCTAAAATATCGAGACTGCTATGATTTTATGTATAGTGTCTTACTATTGCAGTGTCTAATTGGGACCATGCTCAGAATTTCTTCCATGCCAGAACAGAGAAGCAGCCCAGGTAAGTTTACAAACTGGGTGTTAACCCATGGACTATTTTCTGTTCTTGCACAAAATATTTTTAAAATACTGATCTGAGATGTAGGATTTCAGAGCTTCAAACACTAGCACAGGTGAAATGACTTTACATCAAGTAGTTTAAGTAACTTACCGAATCAAAAACTAGAACCCCTTGTCTTTCTATTCCCACTTTTTATACACTCAGTGAAACCACAGGCTACCATGCTCAGACTCTAGCTTAATATATACTTTATGCAGAGTGAAACAAGCTAATTAGTGGAAATCAGAACAGCTGCATTGCTTTCGCTTGATCATAGCTCAGTGGCTGAGTATACTTCTGTGGAATATGAAGTAAGAGTTTCAAATTCCCATCAAATAAGTGGAATCCCAGCCTTTCATAACCTGTGCCCAGTAGGTTACAAGGCTTGATGGTGGCAGAGAGGTCACTATCTTTACTGGAATTACAGCCAGGAAGATGAATGGAGAAAATTCTTCCTGATTTCAAAGAATATACTTAGTTAAATACCCTGTCTGGGTCTAAATGTTGAATCTGAGGCACTGTAGTTTCAGGGTTTAAGTGTTATTCATGAATGTTAAGAGGGAAACATAATTGTCAGTTTTTCGTCAGTTAACTTCTGAAACTTATTTGTCATAATATAAAGTTAAAGAAACTTCAAAAGCAGTTATTTTTTCCAACTCACAAACTTATATTTTTTCTGTACATTTCCACTTCAGCTGCCTTTATCTGCCATCTTGTGGTATGTTGGCTTAATCTCAAGTGTATAGAAATGCACATAAAATATTTATTCTATTTTATAAATTTTTCTTGCCTCACATTAGTAATTGTCAGAGTGATACAATCTGATTTTAATTTTGTGAGCCAGTGCATACAATAGATGAATTTTCATGCATTATTTTCTTTTTTAATATTGGAAAAGTAAAGAAATACTGAAAAATCTACTTATTGCAAAGTAGGTCTTGTTGAACATATTTCTGTCTTACTAGAATCACATATATTGAAAAGATTTGTGGACTTTACCTTATGTTTATGTCTCAATAAATTAACAATTTTCAATTCAATAAAACCCCCAAGATTAATTTTTGTTGAAGTTTTCAGAAGCAGATACTGGTAAAAAAAACATTGTGAACATGTATAAGCATAAAAGTAAATCTTTCTCTCTCCCTGAACTGCTTATATTGTCCAGGTGCATTTATAGAAGATAATTTAGTTAAAAACATCATTGCAGTGCCTCTGAGATATTGATGTATTTGTTAATACCTGTCAAACTTATTTTTCTATTGTTAGTACCAGAAACTTAACAGGAAAATACAGGGCTACTTCTACAGAAAAAAAGCATTTGTATTCCACTAGTAAGTTTAGCCTTTGATAATTTTGGAGATATGATTGTATAAAGTATATTAAATACACAAGAATATTAATTTTTTTCTTCATTTTACTGAAGAATAATACAAGAGACTTTAAAATAGAAAAATAAAAGGAAGTGTGTAAAAGCCCTTTTGAAACTTACCTAATTAAGACTGCCTTGACCCTGCAATAGTTTTCAGGCTGAATTCTGCTAATTTAATTAAAATCATATAATCTTTCTATCTTCTGGTTATTTGGATTTATCTAAACTATTCACCTAGCTCAGCTTACAAGAACTAACTTTACAGTAAAGAGCTGCAACATTTCTTCCTGGATCTACCATTGGTAGATCCACTGGTATATAAGTAGACTTGATGGTATATAGGACACATAAAATACATGGAAAAAGTACTTATGTAAATATCTAATCTTTATGTGTTTTATTCAGTTCTTGGGCTAACCTTCAATATAATACTTAAAAGCATACCATTGTGAGTTCTGTCTTACATTTTCCCAGTTTGGAAAGATACAGAAAGTTCTAACATTTATTAACCAGTTAGGGTACATATAAAGCATTATTACAAAGCAATTTTGCAAATATTAGCACTTATGTTTACAAAATATAACTATGTTCTAGCTGTGATCATCCAGTGGAATTTATTTTAAAGGATTTTTTCAGCCCATTCTGGACTGTTAACTCCCTTCCTTCCTTGATAATGAGATCTACATGACAAGATTAACCATATTTACTTGGTCCCTGAAATGCAGTTTGGCTCTAATTCTAAGCATGTTCTTTCCCCTGATGCAGTCAAGCCAATGTAAGGCAACATGATTAAGCTTAAAAACCTTCAGGCCTTATAAATATATCATAAAGCATGCAAAATCTAAGTTATTAATTTTCAATAAGGAGATATTTTTTATTTCCAGAAAGGAGATGGAAAGGAATATTGTTTCCAACTACTTTAATGAAGTTAGCAGTGCATTTCTGAGTATTTGACAAAGGTGAATTCTGACACTCATAAAAATAAGATGTAGTGTTGCAACATCATGGCACAGACTGGGAATTTCAAACTTTGCCTGTTCAGATGTTCAGTTCAGCTTGACACACAGGAATTCAAGCTTTTTAGCAATTATCTTTTTCTAACTATCAGTAAACCTCAAAATTACTGAACTTTGAAAATTATGATAATTTTTTTCAAAATACAAAACAGATTCATGGGACTTTTATTATTTTGATGTTAACACATCACACTCCTGGGCTTTTCTCCCACTAACCATCTCCATTCTCTTATGGATGTGAAGTCAATGGCAGGATTCCATTTGACTTCAGAAGAGCAAGGGTTTCTTGTCTGGGTTCTAACCTCTGTGGAACAGGAAAAAATTATTCATATGACAGATTAAACATGATTTTTTGGTAATTGCTAATTTAAGGTGTTATTACCCTTTTATATTACCAGGAAAAGATAAAGCTATCCCTCACACTAGTCAAGCCCAGATGTCTGAACTACTTCCTATTTCATCTGCAAGATGATGAATATTGTCATAGCAATCATATTCATATGTCTCTGACTGAAAATAAAATAAAGATCAGTTGGTTATAACTCTGTGACTTATTCACTTTTCTGTTGTAAAATAAGGTTTCTAGACAAAGATACCATTTTACTATGAAATAGACAAGGTATTTCTGTTTGTAGGGCCTGTGATAACTTTATGAAGTCAACAAAAGCTTAGATGGGTACAAAAGAAACACTCTACCATACATTTTTTAAAAGTAAATCAATATTAAACAACTATGTAAAGCGTATATTTAGGCAATTTCTTATGATTCCCAATTAGAACAGCTCAACTTATTCTTTAACACGTTTGCAATATTCAGATGATTTGGTGATCCTACTTCTACTGCTGTAAGTGACTTGCAGTAATAAGCTAGTACTAACTAAACATTGTCAAAAGAGTCTTAGCATTCAGTTGTTCACTTATTTTTGGAGGAGATAGGGAAAATATGATTTAGTTATAACAGTGACTCAGTTCCAATGATAGCAAGGATTTCCTTCATATACTTTAGAATGAGCACTGAATCTGCTAGGTGAACAGAATTGTAAAATTACAAGGATTTGTAGAGGATTATTTAGTTTTGTTTTCTGTGTCTCTCTCTAGTATTAAAGAAGTTCAAACAGTACCTTAAAGGAGATTATATAAAGTATTTTTATAGAAAAATCTTTTTTAATTGACTGAGCTTTTTTAAAGTTGCTAAAGTTGGTCATAATCTGTCAAATACAGTCACAGGCAATGTTTTTCTTCAACATATCTTGAATACTTTAAATTCCTTAGATAATGCAGTAATTTACTTCTATGATTTGGACAGGGGAACAAAGGCAAAGAGGCATTCTACGAAAATCAAATCACAAAAAAATGATTGTCTATAAGTCTTTTACCATTTCAGACACAAATGTATTTGAGAAGTTTCAATATAATGTTAAAATTCTTCAAAACCTGTACCCAGAAGGGAAAGTAGATTACAGCCCTTCTGATATGACATTTAATAAAGCAAGAGACAAAGGAGAAGAAAAATCTGTAGGGAACCTGCAACAAAATGCCCAAACTATACTAGTTTTGCAGTTAAGTTAATCTAAAAAAAAAAAAAAATTAAATTATAACATGTGATGAGGCTTCATCTACTTTTTTCTATCTATATTAAAGAGATTGTCAGTATTTTAGTAAGATAAGTAAAGAATGCTACGTTGGGTTGAAACTCAACCAGAAGCTGAAACAGTCCAGACTTCATTGTTTTAAATTTGACCATTAAAAAAATATCCCAAGCACAAAAAAAAGAGAACAAAATACCAACAATGACCCAAAAGCACACCCAACTCCTCTCCCCACCTCCTCCCCTCCAAATAATTGTTCAAATCTTTTTTCTTTGTTTTCATTTTGTTGGAAGATCTATTTGAATTCGACTTCAAATGTTGAAGAATTTCTATCAGTTATCTAATAACCAGTAATTGCAACACAGTTTCTATTAAACAAGTTCAAATACTTACTTCACAAGAGAAAATGTCTGCAACAATGCTTTCTATTTCGATGGTATGTCCGTTAGTGACTCTCAGTCATCTGGTACCTCAACTAAACATGAGTTATCTGTTGCAGTTCCTTTAGGACCTTGAAACTTTCATCTTCAGATTGAATTTATTTTTTTTTGTCCTGCTAAAAAATACTAAATGAAAAGTAGGACGTCTGAAAATCTTGAGATCCTAAGGAATTATTACAGTTCAGCTCTCAACATGAAAAAGTATTTTAAAGCCGGAAGAACCTGTGAGAACTTGTGCAACTGCCAAGTTAGAATAAAGTGTGTTTACTTGCTATAATACTGAAGCAAAAAGTGTGCCTAAAAATCAAGGTTTGATTTCTTTTTATGTTGGGCTTTTCAGAGAAAGACATGGATACCTTTAATGGCTGTTTTTCTTCCTGCGTGAAAATGCTATCACTTTTTTTTTAAAGGAACTGCTACAAAAATGTTCATGTTGTGATAGTATTTTTCTGCATCAGCTGCACAGTATCACTGTACAATGACTTAATTAGGTCAGTCAAAATAGTATCATTGAGGTTATGAAAGATCATGCAGAGTGATTTTCAACTCCCCGTTGGCTCTCCAAACTTGTAGAGAGATTGGAGCTTCGTTATGAATCTCTTGACAATAAGTAGCAATCATGTCACTGGCAGCTTTCCAAGGCATCTTGGGGAACTTATGGACTTGTCACACTTCCAGGGTGTTGGAAGGTGCCAACTCAACTGTGATTCACTGCTGATTGCTTTTGCTGTCACAGAATCCTTTAAGGTTTCAAGCCTGTGGGGAAATCTCACAGATTATGCACGGCAAGATGTAAAGTGTCAGCTAAAGCATCATGTAACAGGGTAGATAATTTGGTAAAAGCCAAGCTGTTCAGTTTTTTAATGGTTTGTCCTGAACCACTACTGTTTAATTTTTTCTTTTAATTAAAGTAATTAAGGTGATGGTTGTAATGAAACACCTTTAACAGGTTGTTTTCTGATTATGAAACAATATGAGAGCTTTAAATACTGATTATTCCCCTCCTCTCTTTCCCTCAAAGAAATTACTAATAGTTCATGTTAATTGAGCTAGCTATCTGAAAAACTGGGACTCTACTGGGGCCAGTATAATTAAAGAAAAATCTCTGGATTTTCATTTGGGAATTTTTTTGGTTTCTGAAGTTTTTGTGTTTAGGAGAAATGGTTTCTTACTTCAAATCTGTTCATTAGATGATATTTAGACATACTGTCAAAGATTTTGGTCCATAGTGTAGAGGTAAAAACCAAAAATCGTGTGGATACTTAAATTACTTTGGATTGATAGTTACATATCTGAGAACATCATTTACTGCTGTAGGAATATTACAGGAGTTATAGCTATGCACTACATTTTTTAACAACAAATTCAGTGAACTGTTTTCATATTATAGTAGTCATTATGGAACATCACTTGTCATTGTGGAATATCGCTGGTCATTGTGGAATACTTTTCTGTATACAAGGATGTAACAAAGCAAACTGAATTGTTCTAAATATCTTGATTAATAATTGGTTAATCAGAAAAGCGATGAAGTAATTAACAGTATTAAAACCTGTTTAACATTTTAGAAAGTTAGATAAATTGCTGGTGTTCTGTTGTCCAATACTGACTGCTCAGTTGCTGAGTTATTAGGTACTGAACAAGCCATGAGAGACAAACATTACACAAGATCTGATATTCTTTCAATCTGTCTTCCTAAATGTCGCATGCCCCTATTTAAAACTCCCAAATATATTCTCTTAGTACAAGGGACAGGTGATTTAGCATTCCCAACTACAAAAATATTTTAGATAATTTAAATACTTTCTAAAGGGAAGCATGGTTGTGCTTGTGCATGACTGTGGCACCTCTATTTTGTAGGCCTTAATTAATTTTTTTTTTTTTAAATTACAGATACTGCATCCTGGAATCAAGGCCCTTTTGTTCCACACAGTAAAAATTCCCACACAGGCATTGATTTGATAATCATATGTTCATGAGAAAGTGACTGGGCTACTGTTGGAAGACCTTCTACATTTCAAGGCATATGACCACAGCTGATAAAATTTTAGGTTTGGTCTGAAAAAAACCTAACAGTATTTGTTACAAAAAATATCTCTAAGATGATCTGATAAAAAGCAGAAAAGGAAGTAACCTGAGGAAATAGGTTAGTTGTCTGAATGACTGATTATTATCTCTGCCCTAAGAGACAAGACTAACACCCTGAACAGCAACCTGAATAGCTGGCAAAGTCAAGCAACTACTCTCTGAATTTGGAGTTCTTATTTGTTTTGGAAGGTATAACCCACTGTGTATTCCTCAGGTCAAATGTGGATTTCTTTTAAGCCGTCACATGCAGAAACAAGGAAGCTTGAGAAACACAGGCTGTCTGCCAGCAGAGGAAAACTGTGAACAAGTTAGTGAGAAGAAAATGCATCTTAGTTACAGTATTGTCAAAAAAATACAAGAATGAATATATTATCCTTCAAAGTGAAAAGAATACTATGCATTGTTTGTAAGGGTGATTTTTTGTTATGAATTCATACAGAAAAGTCATGATTGGCCTAGAAGAAGCTGAAATAAATGTCAATGATCTTGATTTATATATTAAAAAAAAGTTACTGTTCATCAAGCATTTTTACAGCATCATAACTTGGTCTTCCATCTGTTTCTTTAGTGCTGTACATAGGCTAAAATCTCTCCCCCTAAAAATCCACCTTTTTGCTCTTAAAGATATCACATTTTGTTCACAATATTAGTATTTTTTTTAAACTCTGGAGAAAATGGTCATGACTGATGGATTAGAATGTTATGTTTTCATGTTTCACTACTAATCGGATCTTGATCAGCAATTTCAAGCTTGCATTTAAATTGTGAAAAAAATCAGATATATACGTATTTAGAATCTCCATTTGCACTAAAAATTACATTGGTATTCACAGGGACATCTACTGGGATTAAATGAAGTTAATTTTGTTAAACTGGTATCTGTCCTAAACTGTGAAATAATTACTTGGGTCATTAACAGCTGACAAATGTCTACCTGAGTCATACTATCAAACTTTGAGTTTAACCTTTTACATTACTGTTCTGGTTTTAGCTAGGGTAGAGTTTATTTTCTCAGTAGTAGCTGGTATGAGGCTATGTTATGGATCAACTTCATTCTGAATTAATCCAAATGGCAGTTGTCACATGTACATCATGTTCACTTGTAGAGTTTGGTTTTATAGACCTAATGTAAGTCATCTTTTACGAGGCTTAAGGTTTGCTTAGGTCAAGTTAGCTTTGAGTTTCTAAGATACTTTTACTTAAATTGTTACATTAGATTCATTTAAGCTTGGTAATAAGTGGAGTCACCTGGTTTTTGGAAAGTTTTATTCATTCAGCTTTACACTATTTCCAATAATATTAATTTTTAATGGAAATAAGGTTTGTCATTTTTATAGCATTTTCCATCTCAAAGGAGCTAAAATGCCTCACATACTTTATATTATAAATGGAATGCCTTATTCACTAATGAAATTCAGTCGACAATATAGGACTAATAGACATGGGTTTTACCCCTTTTCAGTTTTTATGCTGCCAGCCACACTTTTAATAGAGGAATTAGTTTTTCTGCAGACACGCATACGTCTCTGTGTTACATGGCACTAATATTAACAGAAATCTGTGAAAGGTGAGTTGTGCTAATCAGGATATTAATTGCCATAGAAGAATCTGAAAGCACAAAACATACCAAGCAGAATATAAATATTTGTTCCTTATTGCTGAAAAAACCCCAGAATTGAAAAAAGTTAGGAGAACTAGTGTGATTTTTTTTGGATGGGATAAGGGGAGATTGAGGAATGTTTGGAAAGGATAGATATGGGAATGACTGTTGAAAATGGAAGAATCCTTTAGACAATGTCAATGAGAGTGAAGGGACCAGTACAAATATTTAAGAATTCTTTTGTATTTATAGAGAAACTAGAAAGGAAGTGATCTGTTTTAATCTTTTGTTTGTTGGTGTTTTATTTTGTTAAAGTAGTTGTAGGAATGGAGGGAAAAAATTACAAATTTTAAGTTTGTCTATCTTTTTTTCCTTTTCATCCATTTTTTGCTTTGTCCCCTTAGGAATTATTTTTTTCCAAAATGTTGTCTTCATTAAGAATTATTTCCATTGCTTCCCTTTCCCTCTTGACCATTGTTTTTGAAAGCAAACTACTGAATTTGAATGTTCTTGTTTCGGCACACCAAACTGAAGATTTCTGAAATGTGATTGATATGAGCATGGTGCCTATGTCCTAGTCTTGTTCCAATCTGTAGTGAACACATCCTTGCAGATGTGGAATCAGAAACCAGAAGCTATGTCCCTGTGAAATTAAAGATGTGGAAGACCCCAAATTTCCCTGATGCGTGAGTTTTAAATGTTCATGCAAACATTTACAGATTTAGATAAAAGGCTGAAGAACTACTTTTAGAGAATGTTTTAGGATGAGTATTCTGTGATTTGGAAACAAAAGATATACTGCACTAGAGCTAACTTTTTACCTTCTCAAGTAATACTTTATTTAGCTTTTGCTTAGGTGAAATCCAGTGATGGTCTCATTGCTTTTCAATTGTGAAGAACATTTAAATATTTAATTTAAAGGAATTAGTAATTTTCATGAATAGGAATGATGAATTGCAACCTAGGTAATTTAAACCATACAATCAAGTCTTATTTGTGTGTTTGAATATCCTTGTAGTGAATACAGTGGATTTTTTGTCATGTGTCTCTACTGTGTCATCATATTTAATGTATGTTTTCTGCTGTAGCATAAGAAACTGTCAAAAGCTTCACAGAACTCTCTTTGCATGATGTGCGGATTTTTTTGAGAAGTAAATCCTATTTATCTTCACAGTGACTGTGATAAAACATGACCTAATAGAATGTCAGTCCTTGCTAAAAACATTAAGTTTAAAAATATGTTAGCTTCCTTAAACGTCTGAATTATAAACTTACACCCTCATTCTTTATTCCTTTCTCTTCTCAGACTATTTTTAGAATGGGAGACGTTCATGTATAGTGATGATTGTTAGAATATATTAGGAACAATATATATGTCACATATATAACTTGTTATCGGAAACCTAAGATAAAGCAGTGATCTTTGTCGATACATGACAATGAAACATTCATATGTACATAAGTATTCAGAACAGTAGCTAAAAACACTAGAGGAAGCTACCAAGTAAACTAAATCTAAAGAATCCAGCTCTTATTAATCTTACCTTAAATAAGCCATAATCATAGAAGTCAGGAGTATTGTTTAATATTGTCAAGACAGCATTGTTTGTGGGCTCACATAAATTTTAAAGGTGTCTTCTAGCTCCTCCCTTGTCAACTTTAATAGTTTTTGTCAATGTTAATTAGTCAAGATATGTTCTTAAATTTGTAAGGCATTATTTAGTTCTTTTCATATCAAATTGTTATCAGAAATATATGTATGAATTTGCAATGTTGGCATTTCTCTTTTTGAGGCAAAAACCTTGCAGATTCTTAGGCATAGTTTAAAAAAAGTTCAATTAAATGTTATTTTTTTATTATTATTATTTATTATTTATCTGTTTTACATAGCACCATGGCTGTTTCAGATGCACAACAAAATTTCCTTCAATGTATGTGCACTGAGTTTCTGTGGAGAGTTAAAAACAAGGCTGTGTATGGCATGTTTTTGAAGGCTGTTGAAGCTTTTTCTGTTACCAAAGATAGAGTCATTTAGTCACTGTATTACATAAAGCATTTTGTGGAGGAGGAGATTGCATAATTTTCAAATGTGCACATAATAAACACACAGAGGATACTGAACTTGGATACTTAAAATAAAATTTTTATTTGGGCTTAGCTCTCACATGATTAGATTTTAATATTTACAGATTTGTTATGTATATTATAATTTTCTTTTAATTTTTCCATTTCATGAACATATTAATGCCATATATAACACTTTGTCAATAAAAACTTCTGGGACCTGTTTCTAATACTGAAGATTGGAGTAGACTTCTTCCTCTTCTCTGCCACCCACAAATAGCTAACATAGAAATAAACTATTTTTTCATGTAGTTTTTCCAAATCCAGCTATAGCTTTCCATCTCACTGTACTGTCTTTGGGACAGGCTATTAATATATGTGTAGTGAAAGGTGAAACTTATCCTTCTTTATGGTCTTGGTATCATAATTTATTAATTACAAAATAAAAAGCACCATACCTTTTGAACCATTGGAGATCTTTTTATTATTAGTTGATCGGGCTTTTTTGAGCTCTTCCAGAAGACATGAGTTATTACACAGTTCTAGTCAATGATTGTGAATGAAAAAGGCACAAACTATGTGAGTGAGACTAGCTGTAGAGTGTGAAGGGCATTGTGACCTCAGTACCAAATGCCCTTGTCAAATCTCCTTTGAACAGCGTGTACTGGATTGATTGCCCATTTCAAAAAGGATGCCCATATGGCAGAAGAATGAGACAGCTATTCTGTATTATGGAAGAGCTTTGAGAACTAAAAATGTGCCTTGAATGCTTTTTCCCCTATTGTCAATTGATTGAAGTTTCCCCTTATTAGAGTTGTTTTCATGAAATACTGAGATGGATTTGTGACACTTCTTGTTATGAATTATATTAAACTTAGCAGGACTGACCATATTTATAAGATTTTGAAAGCTCACCCTTATAAATGTTTAATTCCTAGAATTCTACAAAGTAAAAAATATGAAGTATTAAAACCAAAAGGAACTTTTTCCTCTGAATCTATAAGTGAAAATGTGATGACATAGATAGCTAACAGCAGCACAACATGCAAGTCTAGAAGGGATTTTAGAACATACTTTTCTAGCAATCGGTGTCAC
Organism: Pachyramphus minor; assembly: GCA_013397135.1. NCBI lineage: Eukaryota > Metazoa > Chordata > Aves > Passeriformes > Tyrannidae > Pachyramphus > Pachyramphus minor. The sequence continues at coordinate 64,704 of VYXB01001866.1, read as the reverse complement.
AATATAATCTGACTGAACTACATTTATAGATCAAGAGATTAGGCAATATGTAAACTTTGCTGGGTCCATGACACAGAGCAGGTAGATCTGAGTAATTTTCACTTATGCTCTAGCTTCTGTAGCTTAGGCAGAGCTCAGAAAATACATATGGTCTGTTGTTTAAACACCTCTGTTATCCCACTATTGCACAGGTGCCACGCATTGTTGGGACCTAAGCAAATGTGTATGCTATCCAGAGATAGTTATAAGCCTTCCAGTTTCTTGGAAGGTTCCTCCGTTTCCAGAAAGAAGAGTCATACAAAAGTTAATATAATAAGAAGCAGAGAAGAGATGCATGTAGCAAATTTTTCAAGTATATTCATTAACAAGCTTAACACTTCAGAGAAATAGATAATGCTCTGAACAATTACCATTGCTCTTAAACAAAATTTTAGTAGGTTTCCATGTTATTTTCTGTCTTATCACCAAAGTGTTGGTTTTGTGCTGGTTTTGTCTGGGATAGATTTTATCTTCACAGAATCACAGAATATGCTGGGTTGGAAGGGACACGCAGGGATCATCAAGTCCAGCTCTTAGCCCTGCACAGGACCATCACATCATGTGCCTGAGAGTATCATCCAAGTGCTTCTTGAGCTCTGTCAGGCTTGGTGCTGTGACCACTTCCCTGGGGAGCCTGTTCCATTGCCCAACCACCCTCTAGGTGAAGAACCTCTATTCTAATAGCCTAAACCTCCCTTAACACAACTTCAGGACATTATCTTGGGTTTTGTCACTGGTCACCAGAGAGATGAGATTAGTGTCTGCCTCTCCTTTCCCCTCATGAGGAAGCTGTAGACTGTGATGAGGTCTCCCTTCAGTCTCCTCTTCTCCAAGTTGAACAAACAAATTGACCTCAGGTGCTCCTGATGTGGGTTCCCCTCAAAGCTCTTCACCATCTTTGTTGCCGTCTTTTGGACACTCTCTAATACCTTAATGTCTTTCTTACATTTTAGTGACCAAATCTGCACACAATATTAAAGCTGAGGCTGCACCAGTGCAGAGCAGAGTAGGACAATTCCCTCCCTCAATCAGCTGGTGATACTTTGCCTGATATCCCTCAGGCCCTCCTGGATATCAGGGCACTGTTGACTAATATTCAACTTGTTTTTGACCAGGACCCCCAGGTCCCTTTTCCCCAATATCTCATTCCCTACTCTGTACAAACATCCAGGGTTGCCTCATCCCAGGTACAGATTACAGCACTTCCCCTTGTACGGGGCTATGTTTTGGATTTGTGCCAAAACAGTGTTGGTAACACAAGGTTGTTTTCCTAACTGCTAAGAAGTGCTTACATGGTGTCAAGGCCTTTACTGCTCCTAACCCAACCCCTCGAACAAGGAGACTGTGGATAACCAAAGAGCTGGGAGAGGACACAGGTGGGACAGCTGACCCCAACTGACCAAAAGGATATTCCAGATCATATGGTGTCATGCTCAGCATATAAACCCAAGCAAGAAGAAGGGAGGGACATTTGTAATCATTGCATTTGCCTTCCTGAAGCACTGTTACGTGTGAAAGAGCCCTGCTTTCCTCGGGATGGCTGAACACCTTCCTACCAATGGGAAGGGATGAATGAATTCCCTGTTTTACTTTGTTTGTGTACATGGCTTTTGTTTTCCCTATTATACTGTCTTTATCTTTGCCTGTGAGTTTTCTCACTTTAACTCTTCTGGTTCCCTCCTGGGGAAGGGGAGTGGGTTAGCAGCCGTGTGGAGCTTAATTGCCAGCTGGGGTTAAGCCACTACATGAACTCTCTTCCCAGGCTTTCTTTCAAAACTGCTAATGCTCCTATTCAATACTTCTGTCATGACTGCGTTGTTATTGCCACTTTTGCACTTAAAAATCATCTCAGGTGTTGTGATTTGTGTACTTGTTTCACATTTACTATAGAGTAATTAGCATTCAAGTCCACCTTATTCAATTAAATACCACCGTTAATATTCTCATGTCTTTTTTTTTTTCTTAGGTCCTGTGTTACCATTATTAATTCAAAGTTCATAATTTAAAGAAAAATAAATAAATGAAAGGAACAGAAACAAAGAAATAAGCAGCGAGAATGCAGTTAGATATTTTAGGAGTAAGATGCTAGGTTATTTAATACTTTTCTGTAGTTTCCAAAAGACTTAGCATGCTGCAACATTGATAGTACTTAGCAGTTTAATTGTCTTCATTGGACCATACAGATAATTTTTAACTAGGTGTGACCATTAAGCACTCAGCATGAATTAAGGAGACAGTACTTGCAATGAGGATGACGTTTTATTCTAACGGGTTTGGTTCTAATAGTCTGCTTGGCTTTCTGCACATATAATTGCCTGCGTGCTGCCTGTCAAAATGACAGGGCTAATGTCATTAGTTTCATCTTCCACATGTCAGGCAGAAAGGTAATTTTAGTTGTGGGAAGAAACAGCCAAGCCTGTCTTTTTGTTTTTTTCCTGCCTTTGACTTTTGAGTTCACCTTGTGTTTTTTAACAGCATTAAGTGCCAAGTAGGAGGGCACAGGCTGGCCTAAACACATGGATGGGTTTCTGCAGTGTGTGGGCCATGACCCTGTCATGCATGTGAAGAATTTATTTATGCATTTGTCTGATTCTAGGTTGACTGATCAAGATAGCAAGCAATACACAAAACTGAGACTAAACTATAAACCCAAACAATACTTTTTCATAGTCATTTAAAAACTTGGTAGGACCTATAGAGACTTGGCTTACAATCTATCTCTGTGAACTGCATTAGGAAACCTAGCTAAAGATTTTACCTTTACTTTTTAAATATTATATAGGATGCTGGGAGCATACATATGATACAAACACAGATTCATCTTGGTTAACTGAGGCATTCAAGATAGATGATCATAAAATACTTGAAGGAATGATGAAAGACAAAAATCAGATAGATGACGAATGAACAAACTTATTTTTGGATTTGCCAGGAAGCTGTGTGGAAAGTTATACAAGTTAGAACAACTGAGGACAACCTGTTTTCTGCCAGTCTTCAGTAGAATCAGTAAAGAACCATATCTATGCAGTCAATAATTTTTCTAGAAAGTTTTTTTTTTATAAAAAAAAATCTAGAGTTTTTTTTAGAAATTGAAACTTAAAAAAACCTCTCTTTTTTTTTTTTAGAAAAAGATAGCCAAATTACAAATTGTTTACATATTCTAAAATGGACTATGATAAAACAGTTCAATTCTGACCTATCATGTGGACAGTAGAAATCAGAAATTCCAGACTTGCCTCAGAACTTTCAGAATGAAATGAGATTCAGCTGGAAGAGCAAAAGTAGATGTGAACACCAACGAAGAGTCCAACACCAGATTTGCAAGCAGGGCTGAAAGGAGAGGTAAAGAAAGATAGACTTTGCTAGCCTGTCTAGTCAAGGACGTCAAAGCTTGAGGCATGAGCAAAGAACAACATGAGTTTATCAAAGCTGCACTTCAGATTTTGCACTAAACATGTATGTAGGCTGATGACTTTGAAAGAAATAAGATATTTGACAGATTATTTTTTTAGCATCATTTTGTAATAAGTTATAACAAGTGGAATGTGTCTATGGAAAATTTAGCATAGGCAGATTTAGTTAACATTGTGTGTTACTTCTACAGATGTTCTGAAGTATCAGGGCACAAACATTTTTTTTACATGGGAACCATTTAGACACAGAAATACATACATGTCCCCTCTTATGAAAGTTATTTATCAGAAAAACAATAATTATTTTTAGTTGCAGAGTTTATAGGAATAAACATGTCATTGATATGAATACACACTAGTAGTAATGTATTATGTAATTTGTAACATAAATTTTATTCCCTCATTCAAGATTATTTTTTAACTAGTACTTTTATTTATAATGTAAATTTAATTTAGCTTTTTAAAAGTATTAATTAATTATGAAAGTCCTCGAAATATCCATAAACCCTTTCAAAACTGTTTCTTCCTTTCACAAGTGTTACTACATTCACTTTTGAAGGTCAAAAATACTTTCAATATTTTTACAGACCAGATGGTAGTGCTTTCGCATTTGTACCTCAGACTTTCACACTGTGCCTCATTCCCACTGAAATTAGAAGGAACTGGGCATCTTGGCATGAGTTCATAATGTGTTAGTAAAGCACATTAGACAACAGAGATTATTCTCTCTTCGCATTAGTAATATTCCTATTTGTTTTAGTGCCCATGCCAAGATATTGTGTTTCCCTCATAAAGACTAGATTCCAAACAGCTGTCTCTTGCCATTTCAAACAGAGGAATAAGAGGAGAGAGGAGATGGTTTTGTAAGAATTTTTAATCTTGTTTCATTCATTCAAAGTTCATTTTCAAAGACATTTTATTATTCAGATGTTTAGGCTCATGCACCTTTGGACTAAGTCCAAATAATTAAACTATGTCCTAACTTTTGGTACTTTTGAGACTTTTCATATTCTTATCGTAGAATTGATATTTGCAAGTTGTATTAAAACAAACAAAAAAATAACATTTTAATGGAATTTGTTTCCTTAATTGTTTTGCAACTTTTTAGCCACATTTGCTATGAAGCATAGTTGTAACACCAATGCTAATTTTATTCTTATCCAGCTTTCAGTCCCTGAAAGTAAAAAAAGGCAGGAATGGAAAATTTAATATGGTAAAAGCATCTCAGAAATGCACAGATTAATAGCTTTCTTTGCTGTCAAAATGCAGTCCATACTTGATCACTAAAATTTCCAGGCTCATTTGACTGCATTTTGATATATACTCTAAAAAGATTTTTTTTTTTATTACAGATTACAGACTACAAGACTTTGAAATATCTAATTTACTAAGTAATGTTTTACCATTAGCATTCCATAAGCTTCAGGTTCCAGTGCCCTCTCTCCTAGCTGAGACCACCCTGCAATTCCCTGTAATTCCCATCATGCTCAGTGATTTAGGGAAAGAGACCTTGTGCAGCTGATAAAAGTGAAATTAAGCTCTATCTTTGACTATTTTGACTGTTTATGTCAAAATACAGGTCAACTGAAAAAAACACTCCACAGCAAGTTCTGCCCACTCTGCAGGAACTTTTTAGAGATTCTTAATTTTGTCTGTGTTGCTTCAAAGCAGCAGCAGAGAATGAATGAGAATGCAGATTTCTACACTTCCCTGGACAGGAAGTCATAGCTGAAATTGTTATGTTTTAAGGAAAAACCTGAAACAAACCCAGGGCAAACCAATTTTTAACATGGTTTCCCATTTGACAATGAATGTCACTTTAGAAAGCTTTGAATTCTACTTTAGCTGGAACTTGTTTGTATTAAAGTATCCATTTGTTCATTCAAACAGACATTTATTTGTGATTTGTTCTTTGTCTTACTTAGTTTACCAGTTCTTTAGAAAGTAATGATAGGGTACCTTTTAATAAATATGGTTTCTATGAGCATCTTATAAAATTTCTGCCTGCAGGTTGGCAAGCTATGATACAGAATTTCTAATGCTGTGTGTATTAAATTAATTTAAAGGATCAAAAAATGCTGTTCAAGTTATGAAAAACATTTTCAGATATGCTTGCCATATTTTAACATTTTAAAAAATGTTTATTTGTTGCAAACTTGTGTGACCATGTGTTCAAGACATATTTTAACTGAATCTTGAGTTTCCACTAAGACTTAGAACAAGTGGATTAATAAATGAGTTTTAGGACTAATGCTAGTTTATCCAATTTCCAACAATCCCAAAAGAGTTAACTGGTAGGGGCATATATCCTGAGTAAACCCTTTCTGTGCTTAAATCCAAAATTGTTGTCTGACACTGAAAAAGATTTGATTCAGCATTCCCTGGCAAATAGATCAGAAAGTAACCCATGTTGGTTTCATCTACAGCCATATCTATTTTTATTCTAATTTTCCTCAAGGGTGTATTTTTACCTCCAAATAAAATGTAGCTATAACAGGTTGTGTATTCAGGGATTGAGAAGCTATGTTTTTTATTCTTTGGGTCTGATGCCAATGTAATAACAGACAACAATCTAATGATTCACCACTCTGGTTATCTATCTATCTAGGGTGAAAACATGCATATAAAACTTATGAAATTACTGATGCTTTTAATATTATGTGCTTAAAAATATATCAAATATGTTCATTATGTTCATTCTGTCGGTAATGAAATTATATTTCAAAACTACAGAATACTTCACCAAACAGAATTTTTACTTTTCCAGTGAGCACTAAGTTAAAGGCCAAAATTGATTGATACACATTAAGGCCTGTTTTTTATGTCAATCATTTTTTTAATAGAAGTGCTCATTACGATGGCAGTAATGGTTTACGTACAAGCCTGTGTATGCCTATGTGTGCAAATACATTCATTGCAAACTTTTCAATTTGATTTTTGTTCTTCCACAGCTGTTCCTACATATATTTCTGCTATGGTAATGAAAGAGAAGCCTCTGCCAAGTTAGCCTGGATCTGTAACTGTAAATTAGGCCCCTAAGGATTCAGAGAATCACCACTTTAATTTTGAGATTTTCTATGGAAATATACCTAACAGTATTTCTAGATCATGTCCCGGTGCTTTGTGGACACACACAGTGATCAACTAGATATAGTCATCTCATGAAATATAAAATTGCTTCATTTTCTTTGACTTCCAAAGTACTGAAAACTACAATTGACATAAAAATTAAGAAAAAAAATGTTTGTGGTTATGTTTGGGATCATGCTGGTTAGCCACCTGCTAACCAGTCTATCCCTCTTTAATTTAAATACCTTCTTCTGCAGTAAGTATGTTAAGCCTGAGGGCCTATCTGTATTTACCTTTGTTGGGTTACAACTTTGCTATATGCTGCACTCTGCTGTCTAAAGAGAAACTGTTCTACAGTATGTTCTCTCTGCCCTTGTGGTAACTGGCTGACTATATAAAAGCCACCCAGGGATTAGCAACTACTCATATTTATTTTATAATAATATTTTATTCACCCTCTTTTCTTTGTTAAATGTGAACATATTAAAAAAAGTTAACAAAGGTTTTTCTCTTTTTCATGTCAAACATTAAATATTCTTTTTGTAGAATCAGATTAACTTAGCCTCAGAAGGTTAGTACTTTTCGAAGGCCAAGGGCCTATCCTTTTAGTGTATCCTTTAAATTAAAACTATAGCATCAATTCTGTCAACATAAACCACTTAACAGCTTCCCATGAGATGTGCAATTATCTAATCAGAAATGTCTTGTGCAAAAAGAAAAGCTTGTCAGCTATCATCATGTTATGGGGCACTGTTTTTTTTGGTTTTTGTGGTTTTTTTGCCTTTTGTGTGTGTGTCACATAAACTTAGCTCTTTAATCTTGGATGAATAACTGTCTATTCTGAGATATTTAACCTTCTTTTTTATCCCCAATCTTAGGTGAGTAGCTCATTTATAGAAATACTTTGGATTTCTTTCATCACAGCAAGGGTATAACAAATGCTTAATAAATATTTAAAAGCTCCATCTGCCAGAGTAAAGTAACACAGGCAAAGCTTCCATGTCCTCTGGAGGTATTGAGCCCAACATATTTAACGGTGAGTCACTGTTCTAGGAAGGCATATCCTGGTTTATATGGAAATAAACTGAGTTTTTCAAGGCAATCAGTTTTGAATTACATGCTGCTTGGGCAATAATGTCTTCATAATGAACACTTTTTCTTGGTAGTATAAATAAAACAGCAAAGATGAAACTTTGCTTTTTTTTCTCTGACTCTGTTGGAGTTAAAAAAAATATTGTAGTCAGTAGAGCAGGTTGTGGTAGTGGGGTAATTCCATTCAGGAATGAAACCTAAGGTTTCTAGAAAGTGGTAAACGTGCGAGGTTAATACCATAGCACAACAGCTTGAGAAATCTCTTATTATAATACAGTGAACACTGACAAATGATGGCTATATTTGTCACATTGCATTCTTGTTCAAGTGGTGTCTTTTATTTTTCAGTTTGTTCCTTGGGGGGATTGCTGAAGTGTGTGACTGTATTTGGAAGGATTAGACTATCAAAGAGTAAAGTTATCATTCATATGAATGTCATTCTTCATAGAGTATATAAAATGTGAAATATATCAGGTGGCCTAGACCGGAAAGAATCCACAGAGATGCTTTTTCCATCAGCAAAAGATGGTTGTTTTGCTTTTCAGAATGCCAATGAGTGCATCAATAGTTGCTGCCTTGGCAGATATTCTTCAAAGTCCCTTTAAAAACAGGGGGATTATGGGAGAAACTTTTCTTTGTGGAATTTAGGTGCCATAATAAAAATGTGCTTGTCCTAGTTCAGAGTTTTTCACTTCACATTTTGTTTGGATGTAGAAATAGTTAAACTAAACTACCAATACTCTTATAATAAAACTGTACTTCTATAATCAGCTGAACTAATTTTGAAGACTAGACTGACCTAGAGAGAGAAAAAGAAAAAAACTCAACCTCTAAGTCATTAAAGTTTAGTGTAAGTTTTGATAGCATAGAGGGTTTTTTACTTACATTTACTGTGATCTGTGAGATGTCCTGGAGTTGGATGAAAAGCATTTTGACTCCATGACTGCATGATTTTCCACATTTAAAGGTACTACATTTTATCAGGAGCTTTTGTCTGTCCTATCAATTTAAGTAGAAGTGATAAATGGAATAGATGGTGCATACCTTCATCCAACTAATGACCTGAAGAAAGAAATATGTGAAAAATGTTGAAATGTGTTGGAAACACTCATTTGTCTCTGGGTTTCCATGACAGAAAACATGGAGTGAAATCTGGGTAAGAAATCCAATATATTGTGTAAAGTCATTTCTTGTTAAACATGGGCAGGGTAAGTTTACTTTTTGTGTAGGAATAAGCAGTGGTTTATAAGAGTTACACTCAGTCTTAAAAGTTACATGAGAAGCCTTTTAAAGAAAACTCCAGAACCTGCTCCTTCTGGCTTCTCTTGGAACTCTGTTGCAAGTGATGAAAATAGTTCAGTAATTCTCTGAAAATCGTACAAGAATCACTAAAAAAATCAACTACCAAAATATCTTGTATTGTGCATACTTTTTCAAAGCAATTTTGGCTAACTTCTCTTCAAATTATTCTGACAGATAGAATGAGAAGGCATAAATTTAATAAACACTAATTTTTTGTGGAAAAAAACCCAACCAAACAAAAAACCCAAAACAACTGTGAGTCAGAAACCCTTGAACTGCAGCCAAAAAACAGGGTTCAAGGAAATTTTAGCACTTTAATGGGATGTTTCTCTTATCCCACAATGCTACTTTCTCCCACCTTGAGCAGCAGAATAAAGATATTTTAATGGCACTGTCAGTTCTTCCTCACCATGGATGCCCACAAGGTCAGGATCCTCAAGGGACCTGTTAAGTACTGTTCAGAACATTTTTCAGAATATTTTTAATGGCTGAGATTTCATTTCAGTTTCTAACATGGTTAAGAACATGCAACCTAGGTTATGCTATGTAGTTATGATCTACATACAGGTTTTTTGTTTGGTTGGTTTGGGATTTTTTTTAACTCAGTGTTCTGTAAGTATTATCTATAAGAAATAAGGATATTATGGGTTTTTTTGGTGAAAATACAATTATATAATTTGAAAGCTATTATTTTAATTTCAAAGTTTTGATTATTACTTCCAGTTAAGATGCAATCATTTTGCATTACATCTAGTTAAGATGCAAACTCCAAGGTGGAGTTTTTTTAGCTTAAAAACCTTGCATTTATCTTCACCTTCTCCTTGGAACTAAGGTCTCAGAGTGAACATTGCCCAAGAAACGAAGACATTAGCAAATATGGTTATTTAAAAATAACAGGGGACAGTGAATGCTTTTTTTCTTTTATTACCCATACTCACAGTAATTCATCCTTGTGATATGGCTCCTTTGCAACATACCAAGGAAAACTAAATATCTTGCACCTCCTAATATTTTCCTTAACATTTGGTCATTTGAAACATCTATGTTACAGATGGTAGAAAAATCTATATCTGTCTTCACCTAGAGGGAAAAATCAAATTAAATTGGATTTCAAAAGTGTATCCCATAAACTATTGGAGACCGATGGCATAAACTGAGGCACTGGGGAATCAGTTCAGGGTCCATAATTCCTAAAAACCACATTGACAGACTCTATACACACCACTTCAGAATAATTCAATCTTAATATGTGTATTTAAAAGGCATCTGGAAAGTCTTCCACTTATGCCAGATGGATTCATGGGATTATTGACAGGTAAGCATAGACGTTTACTTGATATGCTGCAAAAAATTCTTTAAATCACCTGTCGACTTCTCAGTGAGCCTGAAACTAGCTAAAGAATCTGTAGCTGTTGGTTTGGTTTTTATTGAAGAGATTGAATAGATACAGTCACAGTACGATTAATTTATATCTATATAAATCTACTAACTGTGGGAAATTTCTTTCCTTTCTGGTGTCAACAGCAGAAAAATTCTATGCTAGTGATTTCAGTAATTCGGGGTATCAAAAGGCATGATTTTTATTCCACTGGAAGATGTATGGGTAAAGTTGCACTGGACATATTTACTATTTTGTCATTATTGTTCTTGATTGGGTTCCCAGGCTAAAGTACAAGTGGTATTTTTTCACTTTCCTGAAACGACTTTAAGTGTATAGAATATACATCAGCATCAGCAATATGTTTCTGATACAATATTCCAGTAAAATGATGTTCATGTATCTCAGGACTTTACACAGATATAGCTGCATTTGCGCTAGAGTATTAGAGTATTAGAGTAGGATAGCTGGCTCAGCTATGTAGGATGTGATACTAACAACTTTATAGCTGTGGCTATAAACTCACATGCTGATTATAACCTGTTCTCCACATCCATCTCTATTCAGCAAATATCTAGCTGTTGTTCAAACCTGAGTATACCAGCAATCTCTTTTGACTAGGTGTTATGAATTTTTCCTTACAGATCAAAGGACACGGACTTGTGGCTTGATATGACACTTTAAAATTATTAAGATCACACTAGTTTTAAAATTAATGATACTTACCATTTCTTCGGCAAGTAAATTCTTTGCACTTCAATAGGTTTCAGATATCAAAAATACAGCACATGTGTCACATGATACTGTTTGTTAGCAGTGACATTTCACAGTACACATGAATTAAAGAATCCTTTTTAGTAGTTGGATAAGCCAACTAACTTCATACTTTTAATATACTTTTTAAAGCTCACATCAAGGGATCTTACATCTGAGGAATTTATTAATGTTACATGTGGAAGTGAAAGTCCTTCTCACTCTTTAATTAACCCAGTGTAAATAGAAAGTTTTAGATATTAGATTTGTGGTTTTATTCTTGATTCCCATACACAGTTTATAAAATTTAACTGCAGCTCTACTACAAGTCAAAGTCCATTTAAGTAGCTCATCTTCATGAATGACAGCTGGAAATGCCAAGGAAAACCACAGAGAAAGAGTTAATGCAAGGACTGCATATTTCTGACAAACAGTAGTTTATCAAGGGAATTCCTGAGCTATGCATTTCGTGTGAGCTATTATTCTCAATATTCTTTTTTGATCTGTTTTGTGTCTTCATCTAATCCCTTTCTCATAGTCTTTATCTTGGTGGTTTTCACAAGAAATGCATGGAAGGATATCAACACACTTAATAGTCTCTTTTCACTGTGAAAATTGTCTATTTATTCCAGTGCTTTGGTTTCTGTCTTTAAATCAGTATTAGTAGAAGTTGACTTTCTTTTATATCTTACAATGCTTCAATTGCTCTATTTTTCTTGGTGAGGTATCTTATCAAAGCCTTTCAGAAGACCAAGCATATTATATCAACTCCATAGCCCAGATGAAACTGCTTCTTGGAACACTGAAAGGAATACACTGTGAAGTAACCTATTCCTTCATTGCCTACCACTAGTATGATAGAACTCTGTTGGTTACTTAGGGTGCCTGTACTAATTGGTATAACTTCTGTCAGACAAGTTCGTGTTGAAATTAGTTTTTCACACCTGTATATGTGAAGTTCACCTGTGAACTATACTTAAATATCAATGTGATATTTGCCATCTTTCATTCCTTGACACCAAGTTTGCTTTCCACATAGGAATTGATACTTAACCAGGTGTTATGACCAGACATGGACATGAAACTTCTGCAGAATTGTCTGATCCTTTTGATTGATTGTTGTTCAATTTATTGAGTTTTGCTTTGTGTTTTGTATCGGTTTTAGTTTTAAAATCTCTGAGCTTTTTCTCTGACAGTGGTTTCCTATGTAGGTTTGGCATGAGAACTCTCTTACTACCATTAGGAATACCAACAGCCCTTCTGCAATCTCACTGATGGGTCCTTCTACCACCGCATTATGTGTCAGCTGTCCTGGCTTCCTGTTCCATAGGTTTGTCGTGGGTTTACTCAGGACCAATTTTTTTCAAACTCCACACATACACAATTGCTACAAGTTTAGAGAGAGGTTTTATACAGACAAAAGAGAGGCTTGACATGGGGGAATAATATTAAGATTTATTACTATCAAGATAAAGACTAAAGAATAATACATAAAACAATTCTAATTAAGCTTACTTATCTTATGAAGAAAATGTTAAGTATTTACAAAAGCATCTCTCCCCTCTGTGTCAGGAGGAGAAAGTCTCTTCTTCCTGAAGCAATTCTGCAACACTTGTAAAGTTTCTCTTTTATTATCTTTAGGACGAGAGCTTTAATGTGTCATAGCTGGAGATTTCTTTCTCTCTCTCTCTCTCTGCCGCATGGTGACCTCTGGATTGGGCCTGTCCTTCCTCCCTTCGGGACAGGACCAGAGGCCAGGGGGCCACAGCCAGACTCCATGAGGTCTTCCATGGACTGCAAGGGGACACTTGCTACACCATGGTCTGCACCACAGTTACAGGGGATAATGGCTTTTGAGTCCTTTCCCCTTTTCCTGTGGGGTCCCTTCTATGGGTTGCAAGGAGACAGCCTTCATAGTCTTCACTACAGGCTATGGGGAATGGCTTTGAGTCCTTTCCCCTGTTCCTGTCGTATCCCTTCCCACGAGATAGTCTTAATGGACCTCTCCCGGTGGGTCACCCAGGACAACAGCTCTTCCATTCTCTGCTGTCCTTTAGGGTCACAAATGAGCTGCACCAGCATGGAACCTTCACTGGGACAACAAGGTCCTACTCGGGACGACTTGCTCCAGTGTAGGTTTCTCTCTCCATGGGCCAAAGGTCTCCAGCAGGACTTTGCTTCATCTCAGGCCTTTCACAAGGGGCCACAGCCTCTGTATGCTCTCGTCTGCTCCAGCCCAGGCTCCTTCATGAGCTGCTGGGGGGTCTCTGCACTAAGGAAACACCACTGGAAGTCAAACCCAGGATCTCTTGTTTATCAGTAATCTTCTACAGGCAGCAGGGGTTTTCAGCTTTCAGTCTTTCCCCTGCTACAGAGAGAGAGGGGGGGCTCCCCCTGTGCCTCTCTTCTGTGTTGTTAATGAGCAGATTCCCAGTGATGTCTATCTCTCATCTTATTGGCTGGTTCCCTTGTCTTTGGAGGAGCATGCATGAAGCAAGAGGCTGACATAAAAAGCTGGTTTACTTTTTCAAATTTCATGTTAATCTCAGTCAGACTGGAATCAATCTTATGGCCAGTGTTGAACATTTCAAAATTCATATCCATAATATTTAGTATCTAGGACATGTTGTACCACTTTGGCTTCAAAATTCATGCAGTTCACTCTGGTGTCTTTGGCAGAAAAAAGGTGAACAAACTTCATAGAAAAGACAAAGTTTGAGTATAATTTGGTTTCTAAAGATATAGGTACAGATTATAATATCTTCAGACAAATAAATAAATTACCAGCTGCTAGATATAACTATGTTTGAGCTGTTAGCCTATTTACTCTAAATCCTTTTTCCATTCTTTTCCATCTACATTTATGAAGTCAGATCTTTCATCCTTTAGCATAACCAATCCTTGCATTTTTCAATCTTTTTTTTTTTTCTCAGATCTTTGACCATTTCTGTCACTTTTCATTGAATGTTTTATTGAGTATGGCTTCCTTTTAAAGAACTGTATAAATAGTGTATGATTAAACCCCAAGAAATTACTACGAGGTAAATATGGGAAAAGTATAATCGTCTGATGGGGAAACCACCAAAAAAAAATGATGAAAGAAACACAGGATTAAAGAAAGATTCCGGCACAAAAATATCTAACCCTGGGTTATAGTGTTATATGCATCAGATGTCCTTTTTTTTTTTTTTTTGTGGGATTTAATTTAGATGACTTGTTTAGTCACAAGCTCCTCTGTTGGGAGCCTGCTTCTTTCTAGTGACTACAAAAATTCATGGATTAGGAACCTCACATCTTTAAATTAAAGACCTAGAATCAGATGACCTGAATCTCTTTCCAGAGAGACTGGTAGAAGTTTTTTTTAAGTTATTCAAACCATTAGTTGAATACCTTAAAAATTCTAGCTTTGATTTGCTTAATATTAAATAGGACACCTGAAGTCAATTAGGAAATTGGATCCAGGTTGTCTTTGTTCAAAGCTAGCATTACGATAATTATTCCACTTCTCCATCCCATAAAATATGCAAATTTGAGCATCCCAATTGTGGCTTTAATTTTTGCTGTAGTATTTAATAATGTAATGGGAAATATAAACAAGTGACTTTTCAGAAATAGTCCTTTTAGTCACACAGCTACAAATAATGCTCACATTATTTGTTCCTTTGTACTAATGCCCTATTCATTGAAAAAGTTTAAAAATCTGTTTAAAAATAGGGGTGTTTAATTTTTTTTTCTTCTTTTTTTCTCTTTTTCTCTTTGTGCATAAAACTCTTTTTTCTTTTTCTTTTTTTTTTTTTTTCCCCCGTTTTGGGATCCCCACTACTGTGAAATCTATGTAAATCACTTTTTTTTTTTTTAATAAATGATGTTTTCCAAAGAGAAAGGAAAATAAATCAAAATCATTTACATTTATCTAAATATTCATAAAAGCTTAATTTGTTTTTCTTCCGAAATCTATTGTGGGGACTAAATAAAGTTGCAATATTTCACACACACACCCCCTGGCTATTAAATTCCTTACAGTCTCTCTTTCATCCTGAAGTGACATTTCATTGGTATGTTGGAATTAGCTCAGAGATTAAAGCTGCCAAAGCCCTCTGATTACAAGCCCTCTGATTACACAAAGCTGGCCCTCCTGCTACTGCTGCTGTTCAGAGCATCCACAGCTACAGCTGCTCGAAATGAGATGAGCCAGCTCATGCTCTGGGCTCTCTGCAAACCCACTCCTGTGGCTGCTTCCACCTGCTCTGCCCTGAGCAAAGTGTTTGTATTTCATGAAAACGCAAGGACTACAAGAGTACCAGATGAGTTGTTGTGGTTCTTGCCTTCAGCCTAGTGCACCTCCAGTGAACAATTCAGCACCCAGCTCCATATGACTGTCAAGGTCTGAGTTTCCATTCCATCTCAGAGCTGTGCACAAGTGGAAATCTGTTCCATTACTGATTTATTGGTATATATTTATTAAAAAGATACTGCTTAGTGTCCATTCTACTGCTCCATTTTCCTGTCTAACATAATTAGAATTTCACTGACTGTAATTTAATAATAGAATACATAGGATAAATAAATTCTTAATTGATGTCCTAAGCCTATTTTGTACCTGAGTTATATTTATTTATGGAGTGGTATTTCTCACTGATGGTAATAAGTGAAGAATTAGATGCTTTCATGCACAAGTGTATAAAAACTGCTATTTATTTTAACAAAACAAGTAGTTATGGAACAATCTGTTATCTAAAATATACTTGTACTATAAAACCAGATAGAAAATTTTACTGTAAATTTCTGTTGTTAGTTTTTTATGGTGGGATTTATATTTCATACACACAAGAACCTTTCCTTTTTTTTTTTTAATACAAATGAATCCGTGTAAATTTAAACTTTAATGAAAATTTTAAAAGAAACAAACAGTAGAGCAGAGTTTGAAGTAAAATTCTACCAATTATACTACATCGTGTAGGCATATTTGAAACATTAGTAGTACTAATGGTCCAGCTTCTTGTTGAACAGTTACTCCCATCCCTGGATGCAGCCTTATATCATCCAATACTGCTATTGAGCCCACAACAGTTGTTCATTTATTTTATGCTTGTGCTAGTTAATTTGTTTGTTTTGATGTGAATTTAGTGCTATAGGCTATGAACAATAGCAGGAGCCCAGCAGTGTAAGTGTGCAATTTAAAAAAAGCGCTCTGACCACTCTTGCAGGAACTTCAAATCCCTGTATGTGCTATTTTTACCTTCATCTTGTTCAAATATTTATAAGGACAAATCATCTAATCACTTCATAGAATTGAGTGGGATACCATCCACTAGACCAATATACTTAAAGCCCGATCCAACGTAACTTTGAACACTCCCAGGGTTGGGGCATCCATAGTTTCTCCAGGCAACTTGTTTCAGTGCTTCACTACCCTATGAATGAACAATTTCTTCCTAGCATCTAATCTAAATCTCTCCTCTCTTAGTTTGATTTCAACTCACATTTTAGTAACTTTATTGTTTAGGTATTTTGACTCATTCTCTCTGCTTTCATTTCTCAAAAGAATTTGAAGGCTCCATCAAGTACAGACCCTTCAATAGTTACCAGCATCTGGTAATAGAACCTTTCCATCCATGAGATTTAATTCATAAGCCTGATGATTCTGTATGTCCTTATAATTTTTGTCACAGCTAATTTCCTGTTTTTACTTTGTTCTCCTAACATTCTTCTTTTTTTTTTCCTTCCCCCCCCCCCTTTTTACATGCTTTCAATGTGCTCCAAAACTGAGTAGTCCATGCTTAATTCATTTGTGAGGATGTGAGCAAAGATGATTACTTTGTTAGATTTGTCTTTTATATCTCTGTACGTGCTTTCAGAAAAATATGAAACTAGCTAGCAGGCTTCAATATCAGTCACAGAGAAGCTTTTTTGGCATAATTTATTTCAAAGTTGTATAATTATTATTACAATCAAGTTGTAAGAGTAAGAAAGGAATGACCCTTAGATACTCTTAAGTCCACATGAAAGAGCTGTTATTTGAACAAGTTCATCTGAATGAATAAATGGGGAATAAAGTCAAAGTTTTTAGTAATCAATTGGGCAACTAGTACAAATATGTGTGATAGATATATATGACATAAGTGACTGGAATTTCTCATTGACACAATAACCCACCTTTGCATAAATTCTTTGTGTCTCACCTTCTGATATGCCCTTCAAAAGAAAATCATAGATTCTTATCTCTGAGGTAGGTAAGGACTTCAGGGTTGCATTTTAATTTGCATGATGTTATACCTGTTTTTTGTTTCCATTATTAGAAGTTTAATGTATTTTTTTGTCATGTTCCACATCTAAATAACACACAATTTGATTAGAAAATTTTACTGCATTTCTTTGGTGCAGTGCATGCCAGGAAGTTACAAATTAAACAACCTTTATTAAGGAACCAGAATCCCAGAAGGTGGAGCATATATCTCAAAACACTTTCAGCAGAACTCTTCTCCTGGTTTTATTGCTTTTTGACTGGTTAGGAGGGTTTTGGTTTTTTGTTTTGGGAGAAGAGACAAAGCAAGAGAAGAAAAGTTCTTGACATCAGAGAATGAAAGCTGAAAAATTTTCAGGAGGTGAATTTCTCACTATGTAGATCCTCTGCCTAATAATGCTAGTAGCTGTCAACTTCCACAAGCATCTGGTGAAGGAAAAGATTGTGTCACAAGGGGACTGTTGCACCTATAACCTTGTAGCATGAGCATCTAATGCAAGGACTGTTCCTATGTAGAGGTTTCCTCCACAAAACCACATCTTTGCTTTATGAAATGGAGGGATGGTTTAAAAGTTCCATCACCTGTGAGGGAAGTGGCACCTCGATTTCTTGTAACAAAAATTAGAAGAAATTGAATGGGACAAAAGGACTGTGCTGGGACATAGTTTATTATTAATGGTGAAGTGAAAGGAAGAGAAAAATACTGAAGAGACTGAATGAAGGAAACTTTTTATCAGTGAAATAGGAACACCTTCACTTTGAATCAAAAGGGCGTCCATAAGAATATAATTATGTAAATGTCAAGAAGGCTAGAAGTGGTTTTAATGTTGTACATTAAGATATATATTAATAATATGATGGAATTGGGAACAGAAAAGCCTACACTAAATATCATGAAAAATGTTCTGACAGGAAGATACATTAGGCTGTAGAATAGTTGTCCATGGGGAAGCCATCACTTAAGGGCTTTTTTTTCCATCAGTAAGTTCCCCAGTTCTATGAAGATTCATATTCAGCTCTTCATGTCCAAATGGAAAATTAAACAAGAGAGATAATTTCAGCAGGTCCCGAAGTCCCTCAGTAATTTTAAGGAAATTCAGTTACATCCTCTTATCAAAATATCCCTTGCTGGGGTTAAGAATAGATCCCTCTACATATATATTTCATCAAGTTATGTTTAAAAAATAATTTATTAAATTAAAAAGTGCAGAACTTTCTCCAAGTTTAGGTCTTAGGGTTTTTTTAATGTTATTTCTATCACATACTTTGTCCTTCTTGCAAAATTCTGGGGGTCCTGGTTGTATTTGGAGTAAAGAATGGATGTTCCAAAAATGTTTTAAGATCTATAAACTGTTCATGATACAAGATCTATATAAAGTGCATGTTTCACAGACTTTCAAAGTTCAGGGTTCAATAGAAAATCTGCTCATTTCATTGAGAATGCACAGCTGCATTTTCAGGTTCTCAATATCAGTGATCTGTGTGTGAGGCAGAAGAAAAACTGAGCCTGAAGTCTGAGATCAAATCTCAGCTCTCGTCTTGGAGACAAGGTAGATGTTTTTGTTATTATGATTAAAACATTGGCCTTTGAAGTAATGAGGCATATCCAGAGGTATGGAGACCTCAGGGTAAAAAGTAGGCCTTTGCCAGAAATCCAAGAGTCTTAAACATCAACTTACTCTGAACTTTTTGTTCTGGGTTTTTTTGTTTGTTTGCTTTTGTTTGTTGGGGTTTTTTCCTATCTTTTTCCATGAATGATTTTTACTCATTTTTTCAGTTTTCAAATTATGCATGAAGGATATTTTCTTATTGTTATTTTTTTGTGTCACTTTCATTAGCATTGTGCTTGGGGGCTAGATGACTTTTAAGATGTATTGTCTTTCACTATAATTAAGAGGGAGAGGATATTCTAGTATGCTGGCCTTCATCTAGAAAATTGGGATTTAATTTACTTCTCTGTTGTGAGTGATCTCTGTATGGGATTAGACATCTTGAAATACTGAAAGATTTTTCTGTAACATGCACAGGGACTGAAAGGTGGAAGACAGCACTTTGAGAGAGACCTTTTTAAGCACAAAGAGGAATATAAAATGGTAATACCTAATTGTATGTTCATCCTGTATTCTATGAAATCTTGAGTAACTTACTCATATAATATATATATTTATATATATATACTTATATAATAAGTATATATTTAAGTAATATATATATATAACTTATATATATATATATATATATANNATATATTAAGGATATTTAATGACTGTTTCCATCTACCTATCTGATGTGTTATTTGATGTGCTACATGGCAATAAAAATATTAAAAAAATATTGGCCTATATTTTCTGTTTAAATAGATCAATGTCAAGTTGCATGTTTTGCTGGAGAACATACTGTTAGTGAATTATGAGTTTGTTTTTTTTTTACACCAACAGAGAGATAGTTGGTTTTCATACTGATGCCATGTATTTTAATTACTTTTTGTTCAGCTGATTTTCAAAAAATATAGGTTTCACCTTTTAGATTGTGTTGAGTGCATTAGGTGTTCTGTCAAAATGATGTTTCCTATATAAATGACTGTGGATTTTAGTTTCTAAACTATTGATTAAACAACACAACAAATTCTCACATTAAAACATTGTGTGTATATCTATCTATATATATGTCTCCTTTAATTGCCTTGTTTAGCTTATTTTGTTCTGGCAATCCAAAAAGTACTTTATACACTCCTGTTTGTCTTCACTGCATAGTGTGTAGTACAACTTAAATGAATTGATAAATATTTAGGCAAATAAATGAGTTTAACTTCTCTGAGTAACTGAATTGCATTGAACTGCAGGTGCTGTGAAAGTTTCAGCTGAACTTTTTCTCGTCAATAAGTCTTCAATCCTTTACTAAGAAGCTTTACCTCTGAAACCCTCTTGGGGTTTACTAAATGAATTTAAAGCATTACAGATACCTTCCAAATCCCATAACAGAACTCAAAAGTAAGCCAAATAAGCTGGAAAAAAAATCTGTAAGTAGAGAAAGGCAATTCTTGTTGAATTAATGAAACCTGAAAAAAACCTGAATTCTTTGGTTGCTTTTAGCCTGACTTGATAACAGTCTCTGAACAAGTAACTTAGAAAAGACAATATAAAGTGGGTTGGCCAGGTGTAAAATGTTGGCCAGTTACAATAAATTAAACAGTAGAATTATCTTAGAAAAAAATAAAGTACCTAACCGTAAAATGAAGAGTTACAACCTGGAAATAAAGAGTATGGTCCAACAAAACTGAACTACTACTACTACTACTTCTACTATTACTACTACTACTACTACAACTGCTAACAATAATACGCATAAATGCTTGTGATTCTTTTACTAAAAACTAGTTCACCACTTTCCCTACCGTCTCTGCATATAACCCCTGAAGGAAAGATGTCAGCTAAACTTCAATACTTTAATGCTCTAAAATGTAGGGGTGTCGCCCAGAATCTGAAGCCACATTTGAATAGGGAATGTACAACTGGAACTTTTTTATTCAGTAGTACATAAAAATGTAATGGAAATGTTTCATTGTTCAGCTTTGGACACCTAAAACCTTCAGAAACCTTTTGTGTTGCATCTGGGAAATAGTTTTTTTAAAAATAAATATTTTTTTTTTTAAATCTATGGTGAGAAAGATAAATAAACAGAAACTGATACAATTAGTTAACTTACCGAGAAATCTCTGTGCATCTACTGACTGCATCTGTTTGTACATCTAGATGTATGTACATTGGTTACCTGAATCAGATATTGTAAAGAGGCTGGGAAATGGAATCCAGACTTTAATGTAACAGAAGCATTAGAAATAGAAACAAATAGGTACAATAAGAATAGCAAGTAGACACTGTGTTTGATGAGCTCTCCCATTAGTATCTGAAACTAGGTACATGTATTCTAGCAAAGCAGTGAATATACATATAAAATATATTCTCCCACTTCTTTTTTGTACATCACGCATTACAGAGTTGGAATAACACTGATTAATGAAGCTGTATTTGAAAGGATGAATTCACTTAAATGTAAATGTTATAAGTTTCAACATTTCTTCTAGGAATATTGCTGAGAGATTTTCATCTCACTTTGGGTCTGTTTCTTTGTGATGTTTTGTCATGATTGGGACAGTCAGAAGGAACATCAACAACAAAGTGGTGTCAGTACATGAAAAAGAAGTTTTATTCTCAAGCAGGCAGCAATATTAATACAGAATGCACAGTAGCTGTGTCATTTGCTGATTGGATATTTTTTACATAAAGCATACTAACACTTTCTTCATTGGTGACTTCTGTGTATCAAAGTTTTGCTTCTCATGAGAGTTCAGCAGATAGTAACATAGTAACTATTGCAATCGACATCCTGAGCTAGCATAAACACAGTTAGCATTATAAAAACACTTCTCTCTGTAATAACTTGCTATATGCCTTCTCTGTTCTCACAGGTGCGGTCTCAAATCATCAAGGACAATGTACTTCCTTGCTGAACGCCTTCCCTGTTCTCACGGGTACAGTCTCAGGCCTTCAAGACCAATTTCCTCTGTTAGGGGCTCTGCAGACCTGCTGCTTGCCCACAATGTTTCACAGTACTTAATGTAATGGGTAAGTTTTTGCTGGGAACACAGGAAAAATGTAACGATTATGTTCGCTATATATAGTGGGGTTCATTTCTGCAAAGTAGGAGTTCTTCTCTTGAATGTGAGTCAGATATAACAGAAACTGAAAAGGTTGTATTTATTGATTATTTTAACCTCATCTACTTTTTTTTTAAATTTTGATTTTAAACCTAAGTTATTGCTGAATTCTAACCCAAGATCACCTTGTAAAAGACTAAGTAACATACAGATAAGTTAACAAATACACCTCCAATTTCTGTAAGTTTCAAATATTCTCCCTTTATAACACATTTTCCTTAATAATATTTCACAACAAGACAAGTTTTTATAGAATGGTCAACATTTTTGTGATCATAAAGTATCTGTTGGGTAAATGAGGTATAAATTCCAATTATTTGAAACTTACAGAAACTTACAGAAATTGGAGGTGTACAATATACTATATTGTATTTATTGGGTAAAATCTATTACCTTCCCAAAACCAATGTTTGTGTTTTAACTTTGTGCTCAAACAGAAACATTCCTGAAAAGTAATGCTTCCTGTTCTCATAAAACAGATTATATTGCAAGAAGATAAAGTATTTGTGTTTGCTGTTGGTCTGGAGTTACTTTGCAAGATAAAACTTTATCCAGAAGCACAACTGTATCTTAATTTAAAATGGGCTCTTAAAGCGAATTACTACTGTTGGTAATCCTGGACTAAATTTCTATGTTTATGTAGCTATTTACACAATTTTGAACTTCACAGATTAGATTATTAATAATTTCTTGTTTTATTTCTCTTACAAATGAAAATTTATGACTGTTTAATTTCAAGGTGTCCCAAAATATTATTTTCAGATTTATTTATCTATTAAAACGTTTCATACTTTTTGCGTTTTGGAGTATCCTGGCTAAACACTTTGTTTTCTATGTTTGAGTATTTCAACCCCCTAAAAACTTGTCTTTTTGTTATTGATCCTGCTCAGAATTTTTCAATGGGTCTACTACTAAACCATGTTCAGGACTACAAGGGTTTTCTTGGGTTTTTTTTGCAGGGGGAAACTACCCATAACCAAAGTCTTAATAGTACACTTTTTTCCTCTTTGTTCACTCTCTAAAATCAGTTTAGAAAAAAGATTCTGATATTCTTGTTTTGTTGATGCAGATAGATTTGTTCTGTCCTCTGTGACGTTGAAGAGCCTTAAGGAAAGACTCATAGTCTTTTTAGTTTGTTTCTTCAGCTGAAATTATTATTATTAATAATATTTCACTATCATTTCAAACTAATGGAAATGAGCTTTAGAGTTCTTAATTATAAGAACCTTATGAACTTGTCATTTTATTAAATATATTGTCTGTTAATCACTGTTCTTCTGCCCTGTGATTATTTAGCTAACAACCATAGAGCAATGTAAAAAACAACTTCTTGTGTAGAATACTTGGCATTTACACTTTAAATCATCAGCAAACTAAAACAATTATAATTTCAAAGCACTTCAACAAAACTTTCTGCAGATACTATTATGTCTCCTTCAATTAGACAGTATTCAATGTAAAGAACAAGCAAAATCCTAGACACAACATTTATTTATATATATTTCCTCTAATTGTAGTGAACAAAATATATATAAAATATAG
>VYXB01001866.1:21270-41132 GCA_013397135.1 Pachyramphus minor | reverse complement strand
AGATAAATTTAAATATATATAATTATAAATATATTTCACCTAAATTGTAGATGAACCCTGTGTAATATAAACAGAGGGTTGACTTTAATGTAAATTAACAGTGCTCTGAAAGGTAGGAGGAGGCTAATAGGAAGAGCTGGCAAGTATGAAAGTAATATGGAGGAACTGGAGAGATTTAATTTCTTAGCAAATAATTAGCCCCAAGCTGTGTAAATTTTATAAAAATCAAAACAAGAGACAAAATATCAGCACAAGTGTCAATAACTGAAGTCCATATATTTACACAGGCCAGCAGAATCCACAGAAAGATATCTCTGTTTGACCTTGATATCATCAGTGCCAAGTGTTGATGAGAGTTGTTACCAGCTAATATTCTTTATGAACCAAAATGCATTATAGGAAATATGTTAATAGAATGTATAATATAAAATGCTTTGAAGAAATATATAATATAAAGATTTTGACTTGCTTAAAATCCCACTGTATAATCTCCTTTCTTGGAGATTAGTTTTGAATTTGTGATTCTGAGCAGGAAAAGTATTCACTCTGGTCCATTGTTTAAAATGTTGGTCATACAGCAATGTATGTGGAAGACACTTGTCTTTTTCTTCTTCATAGCAAAATTTGCTTTTATCATGGAACAAATGTTATGACATATTTTATAAGCTGATTGCTTCCTCACAGACAATAAAAAGCTGGTTTGCAGACTCTGAGTCCCAGCACTGAATGGTGATTAAGTATTGCCAAGATTTTAAGAATGTTATAACTTCGTCCAGAAGAGCCAATTAACTTAAAATTAGCCAGGTCTAGGATCAGTTATGGAAATTTGGGCCTCAGTTACATTTGACTACAGGAGACACACACATTGTTCGATCACTGTTTTTTAAACAGATAATAAACCTTTGTTTTGGAAGGAAGTTCCTAACATTCCTGATTGTACAGGTCACTAAATGCTGCCTACTGGAGAAATGTCTCACATCAAGAGACAAGAGTCTTCATTCACAAGAAGTGTCTCACTTGCAGTTTGTTGTACCTCAAAAGATCTGTAAAAGACAAAAGTATTTTTTTTTGTGTGTGTGAGAAAAAAACTTTTGATATAATATCTAAACTAGAAATAGTATGTTTTATTTTTTTAATATGAGGCATCTTGTTAGAACTGGAGTGAATCATATTTATGTTTAGTTTCAATTTTTCTGTTTAGTTCCCTTCTTTCACATTTCCTGGCCTTAACGTAGATTTCTGTGATTTTATGTCCATTACAGCCTCGGCTATTATTAAATCACCTCACTCTCACCAGTCATGTTTGATAGTGCCAAATTGCTCAGCTTCTAAATGTGTGCTTGCCTTGTCAACACTTTTTGTCCCTTTCTTGTTTTCAGCACAGTGATTTCACTTTCTTTCTCCATCTCTAGTTATGCTTAGTATTCCTGAGAATGAAATCTGCATTGAAAGCAGAATAATGAGCACATATCAGATACAATTAAAGCAATGTCTGGACAGATTTTCAAATCTTATATATCAAAAAAGTCCCATTATACATGTTTCATCCTAAATGCAATTAAAGTGTGGTCATGTAACTTAGTAGATTTGTTGAAAAAATAACTGAAGGTTAAAGATAAATCATATCTTTAAATGTTCCTGGTTGTGGTGCATTGGGAACAACATGTAGGGTATGATCCTTTAGAGAAGTACACATAAAAGAAAGTTTTGGCTGTCAACAATGTGAATTACAGGAGTAAAATAAAAACAGTATAAAATTATTTGTTATAGGAAGGTATATTTTTGAAAGAAATATCAAATACCTGAAATATTGCTAATTGTTACTTCCAATACTTATTATAACTTACAGATAAAATTAAGATTGTACCATATACTTTCACAGGTTCCTAGGTAAAAGAGAATTTTACTGCTCAAGTAAAGGATACCTTCCAATCCCTTCATTTTGACAAGCAAGATATTCTACAATAAATTGATAAAGCACTTGAATCAATCAGATCATTCTCAACTAAATTTAAAGTTCAAGTGCTGATTAATCAATAACATAGTAATAGAATTTTAGATATAAGCTAGACTGATATGGATTTTGTAGCATTAATGTCATTATGTGTTTGAACATTCACCTTATCTTATGCATTAAAGCGTTTTTCTTTTTAATATATGTAAGTCTTGTTACTTATGGAACCTTAGCCATAGGAAGACAAATGCTCTAAAGCAATGAGTGATTTGTGAGGGTTAGTTAATCTCTGCAGCATGATTTATAATCCTATCTTGAGTAGTCAGATACAATATCCCTAGGTCCTGAGCAAGGAAGTGCAGTGATATATCCCTTTTAACTCTCTTCATTTCTGAAGATGATACAGAGTCTTCTTACAGTCTCATTTACATTTTCCTTTGTATGAATTGAAATACAACACAGTGGAACTCTGTTACAATGGAACACATATTCAAGAGCAACAACAAGGTCACATAACAAGATTTCCATCAACAGTGGAGAAGAGTAATCTGTGTTGTATCTGCTTGCTGAACGGTTTATACTCTTATTTCACAATTTGTTTGCAAGCCATGTTGTTCTATTTGTAGCTAGAAAGTTGTGTTACTATTTTGAAATTGAAATAATCAGGTCTAAACTGTAGTTGGTTACTTGTCTTTCTTAATGGAGGTCCCTGTGGTGAGTTGACCTTGGCTGATCAGATGTCCTTTCAGCTGCTCTCCTCAACAGGACAGGGAGAGGAAATAAAATGGAAGAACTCACAGGCTGAAATAAAGATGGGGATGCCTCTTACTAGTTACTGTTATGGGCAAAGCACACTCAACTTGGGGAAAAATAATTTAATTTACTAACAATTAAAATAGAGTGGGATGGTGAGACTGTCAAATGCTCTGACCAGGTTCTTTCGGATACTCCACTTGTGGAGAATATAATGTTTAACACTGAATATACTTATTTGAAGATATTTTATGTTACACATGATTTCTGCAGTGATGCAAAATATACTGAAAACACAACACTTGCATGTTACACTTATCAAAATACAGCAATAATAATACATACTTCAAGCACATACCAATGTGTTTCCTACTGCTGGTGTCTGTGATACATTCATTGCCACAACTGGGCTTCTGTACCTGCCAGGAGGGAACACATGGGCTGAAACAAGCTCAAGCCAGTTTTTCTCTTCAAAATTATTTTGAACTTTGCCTAGTTTTTGTACTCTATGTTGTGTTGAAGTAGGGTTCATCCCCCTACACTTATCTGACTAACTCAGGGAGGCACTGTCACCTCTAGATAATCCTTGTAACTGTAAATAGCTATTATCTAAAATAAAGGCCACTCTCTGTTCCCTTCGTGTTGTTGTAATATAGAGTCGGCTACTTGCATAATTTTTTGAGAGCTTTATAAGCACATTAACCTTCCCCTCCTGCTTCTGAAGGGCTCAGCCTTGCCTTGTAGTGAGGCTGATGGAGCCGGCTGGAGTGGTCTGTGTCTG
The DNA here is from genome assembly GCA_013397135.1 of Pachyramphus minor. NCBI lineage: Eukaryota > Metazoa > Chordata > Aves > Passeriformes > Tyrannidae > Pachyramphus > Pachyramphus minor. The sequence continues at coordinate 37,644 of VYXB01001866.1, read as the reverse complement.
ACACGGGGCAAAATCGGCCACTTCACACTGGGCTGTGTGGCAATGTAAAATATCCACTCTCCTCAGTTATATAATGCAACGTGGAATAGGGTAAGTAGCTAATTACTTTGCTCACTTTAATTTTACTATCAGGCAATTATTTGCAGTTACAGAGCAACTGAATTGTATTTGGTTTCACTCGGACAACTGTACATTTAAATATATCACTCACTGGGTTGGACCTTACTCTGAATATTTACATCCCCACTTGTGCAAGGTATTTTTGAAACCACACTGAGCAGGTGCAGAGACCTGTCTGAAAGATACCAAAAAAAGCTCTCCTTAAGGAGAACTGAACTGTCTGATAGAAGCAGAGTGATTTGACAGTTACATAAATATGATTTGTTGATCTGTGGTTTACTTCTTGTGCCTAATTCCCTTATCCATTTATTTTTCTCTCAAGCAGTCAGTCTGTCTATACCACAACTGAGATGCATCCAAACAGGAAACATTGTTTGTCTGATGTTGTAACTTTATACTGAAATAAAAATGTGTTGACTACAAACTGTACTCATAATTAACACCAACTATAATTAAAAGCCTTAAGGGAGAACACCTCCTTTCCACTGTGTTCAGCATCTTCTCTAACAATGCAACAGGTGTGCATAGTACTTCTGAGCACCTTATCAGCAAACTTTGATTCCTGCTTGGTTTTAAACAACTGCATCACTGCAGAAGGGTGAAATAGCTGTCAGCTATTTCATGTCTCATATAGGTCTGTATGGCAGCTGTGTTCAGGTAGAGAGGCTGGGATTGTTCTCTCTCAAGCCTGCTCAGGAGCTGAAGAACAAGGTCATGTGAACTTGGCTCTGGCACTGTGCTGACTGTGGTTAAAAACACCACAACTGTGTCAAGGAAGGAATTATACTATTTCTTGTATGACTCAAAGAATGCTCTTTGGACCAGCTTTCTCTTAAAATATACATATGTGTGCTCACACAGCCACAATGTCTGACTCTTAACGCTGCTGTGTTTTAAAAGATGAGTGTTTAATTCAAGTCAGTACAATTTTCTATTTTTTTGGCAAGTACATGTTTGTTTTGAGTGGTTTATTATTAGGTATCTTCTGTAAGATAATACAATTTCTGTTTATGGACTCAGTTGACTCTGGATCCCTAAAAAGTTGCGTTAACTTTAGCAGGACAAGTATCAGATGTGTGGCGGTGTATTTGTATCTCCACTAGTGTTAAAAATTAGTGAAGTTTCGGTACCAAGTATGTGTATAGTTGTTTGCCTTCCATAGCCATAATTTGCAGCAGGCATCTATGGAAATTAAATGTCAAACCAGATATTTAGTCATAGGTAAATACAATTATTCTCACATTCTCTCATTTTTCCAATATGTCATGTTTATATCGTTGCATGAATTTTATGTTCAGCTGTGTTATTGAATGTTCACAGGGTAATGAGGTAATGCATGGGGATGAAAAGCTTGTCTAGGTATCCTTGATTAGTTTACAAATATCAATTTTTCTCTTTGTATGGATGACTTATATTACCGTTGAGGAAAACAGGTTCCTTTATATAACCCATTGAAACTTGAAATGATGAGACATCCAAGTATATGATTTGTTATTATTGTTGTTCTTGAGGTTAATATTTTTCCAGCTGGATGTGTAAGGCTAAGGTTGTGGTACATTAAAAAATATATAATTTAAAAACTTCTTTTTTGAGGCTTCTCAATGTTGTTGATACATTAAATGGAGAAAAAGTCAAGGAAAAACCAGTAAACCTCTCAGACTTATGCAATTGTGATATCTCATATAAGTGAAGGTTATGCTGTTGACATCTATGAGATATTGCTGAGATAAGAACATACAAAGAATTTTTTAATTTTTTTTTTTGGGGGGGTGTTTGTTTTATTGGCTGCAAAAATAAAGTAGCTTGCATACATAGGATGCAGGTCCCCTAAGTTTGAAAGTCATAGAGTATGTTTTACTTTGAAGATTAGCTTATATTAATAATTACAAATATGATATGTAGATTGGTTTGGGGACTTGTTTTTAATAGTTGGTTCTGGTTTTTAAAATGAAGCTACCTGGGTCCTACTATTACTAAATAACTACGATATAAACTGAATATCTGAAATAGTAAATTACATTAGCAAAAAGAACTGCTAATAGTCTCTGTCTCACAGAAGTCAAATTAATTTCCTCAGCCTAAGTCTGATCTTTCTAGTAAGCAGTGTAATCAAAATTATTTTGATAGCTTAAGCTTCCACTATATATCGTTGCCTAAGTGAAATTCTAGTCACTAATCACTGAACCATTCACTGTGCAGGTTGCATATGGCTTTGTTAGCAATTACACTTATTTTAAATTGAGAGAATTAGTTGGAATCACTGTTCACTGAAGATTCAAACAGACCAGAGCAATTAAGCATTAGTTGCCAAAGGCCTTCAGTTACAATTATTGGACAGTACTTTCACTATAAATGTTCATCTACCTGATCCTGATCTCCAGAGACTCCTCACTGATTCCTACTAAATATTCAAAATTTCTTTCACAAAAAAAGAAGAAAAGGGTCTAAGTTCACTAAGGTTTGTTTTGAGGGCAAAAGATGGAGGGTGTTCAGAGGTTGTGTCTTCCAGGTGCTCTAGTAGTGGAGATCCCATGTGATCTTATTACATTTCCATCTGATGGTGTGCCTAAGAAGGGTCAAGTAGCTATGATGTCTGCCATTATTAATTGTGACTCCCTCAGTATAAGTACAAGACAACTTTAATTACCCTAAGCTATTGCTTCTCCAAATTTACTGAACCAGTCCTAATATATTTGTAAAGAGACATAATGTATTTAGATATGCCTTGATTAGTTGTCCCTTTGTGTATCCTGGTTAAAACAGCTACTTTTTAAACCATGAAAAAATAAGAAGGCAAGCTGAACCTGCTGCAGCCAGAAGGAGGTAACAATAGGGTATTTAAACAATTAGTTTTATCAATAACAGCTAATAAAGCTTCCACTTTAACCATTGTTAAACTCCCAGTTTAAGTATTTTGGTCCAAAAAATATTGATTCTCAGCCTTTGTATTGTGTGCTGGTTTGGGCTGGGGTAGAGTTAGTTTTTTTCACTGTGGCTAGTATGGTGCTGTGTTTTGGTTTCATGTTGAACACAAGGTTGATAGTATAGAGACGTTTTTGTTATTGCTGAGCAGGGTTTACACAGAGTCAAGGACTTTTCTGCTTTTTGTGCTGCCACACTGGCAAGGAGACTGGGGGCGAGTGGGAGGCTTGGGAGAGGACACAGTCAGGATAGGTGACCCAAACTGACCAAAGGGATATACCACACCATATGACATCTTCCTCAGTATATAAAGTAGGGGAAAAGAGGAAGGGTGGGATGTTTGGAGTAATGGCATTTGTCTTCCCGTGTCACCATTATGCTTGATATGCCCCTGTCTCCTGTGGATGACTGAACACCTGCCTGCCCATAGGAAGCAGTGAAATAATTCTTTGTTTCTCTTTGCTTGTGGATGAAGCTTTTGCTTTCCTATTAAACTGTCTTTATGTCAACCCATGAGTTTTCTATCTTTTACTCTTCCAATTCTCCCCTGATCCTGCTGGTGGGAGAGTGAACAAGTAGCTGCATGGGACTTGGATGCTGGTTGGGGTTAAACTGTGACAACATGTTAGTAGGACATTGGGCTTTTGTAGGATACCTGCAGAAGGTTTTATGGTTTTGCTTCCAGTAATTCTGTAGGTGGTATAGAGGCACAGACTAAAGATGTGAGGTGAAATCTTTGACTACAAAGCATTAGGAACTAGCACTAGGGTATTTGTAGAACATATGAGCAAATTTTAACTTCTGATTCTAATTTCCATTCTAACGAATGAAAATGAGAGAAATTTAAGTTATATTTAACAATTTCTCTAGAATAATGAAATGGAAAATATGGCTATAATCTCATTTTTAAAATGTAGACTGACTATGAATTTTGAAATAGAAATATATGTGGTAGGTACATTGAAGAATTTGTTTTTTATTTCCAGCTATAAGATGAAAAAAAGTTTGAGATATATACTTCCAGGGGAAGAAATTATAAATTAGAAAGCCATTTATTTAGAAATTATTGGCCAAAATTACATTAGTGATGCATTGAATAGCATTCAGAGATATTATAAATTCAGTAATTGAAACACAAATTATGCATGCTTATTATTTATGAGATTTTAAGTATTGCTTTTCATCAGAAAATGTAAATGGCATTAAAACAATAAATTATTCAGACTGGTAAAAATGGAAGAGCTAGCAAAGCACTTTACCATCCCCAAAGTGAAACTAAATAAATTGAGAAGACTGATTTCTTATGCTGTTTAGGTTTAATGTAGCAGCCTTAAGCTTAGCCTTAATGCAGCAGCTCTTTGGTTGAAAAACTAGATGTAATTCTGAGGTGTGCAAAGTACATTGTAATGCATGTTCTTGTTTATGTATTTGTATTGGATCATCAAGGCTTTTTACCCTTTTGTCTTCTCTTAGAAGAAGGCACTTTGTTTTAACAAATTGTGTTATAAAATAGGAGTCGGGGAGGGAATATCACTGGCTTTGAAGCAAATTTATCGTTATCTCTTTTCCTCTGCCCCTTCTTCCACTCCTGAAATACAGATACTAACAAGTATGTGAAATGAAAAGAAAAAATATCATTTGACATCTTTTGATAACACGTACCTTTAAATAGCTGTTAATACTAACATAGTGAGGAGGAAGGTTTAGGCCCAATATATTAACATCTCTAGGAATATATCATTTTTGTTGTTATTTAAAGTGGTTTTCTAAAGATTTTAAGACCAATTGTCCTAAATAGCTTTGGAGATCTTTTGCCTTGAATCTATACTAATGTATTTTTTATATTTTTTTTTTTTCCTCAGGGTATGTAAAATATCTATAGAATTCAGGAAAGTCAGGGAAATGATCTTAGTAAGTCATCAGAGGATTTAATGTAATATCGCATAGACAGTGACATGAGGATAGTCCAAGAGTTAATCAGATTTATAAATGGGGAAATTAGGAGGATAATGAACTGATAAATCAGTAATAAACCTATTCTAAAGAGTAAGACATTTTTGGCTCTCTTCATTAAGATTTGTATCTCCTAAAGGAAAAGTGATTTCTTAATGTTAAGTCTTCTAGAAGTCACTGTGACCTATTTCTGAGAATAAAATTAAATAGATAAACTTTCTTTTTAAATTCATAGGTAGGACAGAGAAGTCACAAAGGGAATGTAAACTTATTTTCTACAGATAGCTCTCATGCTAACTGTTTTAAAAAAGGTAAATGGACTAGGGCTATCATTCATTCAAGTATCAAATCCCACTGTAATGGGTCTTCCTAAACTTTCTGTGATTCAATAAAAGATTAGTTCTAAAGATAAAATTTAATCCTGTAGATGGATACATCACATTAGCAACATGTATGCTAATGTAAGCTCACTGCCTAATTTTTCTAGGCTCAAAATATAAATTAATATTTGCATCCTTCTACTTTCCTCATAGAAACCATCAAAGGTGTATTAAAACTTTATTAAAAAGAATAACTAAGATTTTGCAATTTTTTCTGTATAAGGAGAGTGTCCTTTGCCATCATATAGTTTAGAAAATGATCTTGATCCTTCTGCAGAAAATGAAAAATTCCTGAGGACCTCAGTAGGCAGGATGTATTAGAGAATATTATCCTTCATATTTGTAAGTCTAACTTCAGGACTTTTTCCTTTTCATCATTTCTATCTATGTGTGTAATATATGTGTGATAATAAGTTTTATTTGTTGAGCAGCTCTGCCAATAATAATGGAACTGTGGAAATAATGATCCAGGAAATCACTGGCAGTGCTGTCTTCCTTATCCTCCTGTAATCACTCACTGATCCAAGTGCTCAAGGTACTGATAATTTAAAACTAACTGAAAAAAAAAATAAGTATAGAAATTTATACAGTCATCTCAGAAAATTTTTGTCCAAAAGAGGAGAAAAACTAGGTGTCAAATTTCCATTGAGTTTAGAAAATAGTCTGTTGGCTGTATTAGAAAAAAAATGAAATTAGAATGTAAGAATGTTATAATATGTGTATAATGAATTAAAATAAATTATGAAATTATAATTGACTTGTTAACTAATTTTTCATGGTAATATTCAGACCATTTAAGGGCCTGTTGATTGAAACCAATATTAACAGCATGTAACTAGGTTTCATTCAATATCAAAATTTAAACAGAAAATCTACTGCAATCTAAAAAATGTATAGTTTTATAAAATAGTAGCAAAATATGATAAGTATATATTTTCAGTGGAGTAAAAAAAAATGAAATGTAAGTTTTCTTAATGTCCAAGAGATATAAGGCAAATACTTCCACTTAAAAGTAAAGAGTAAAAGAACAAAATACTTTCTCTGTAGCTATAGGATGATACTGATATTTGACTGCAAAAAAAATTTCTTTTTTTTTCCAGTTCTTAATAAGAGTTAATTTTAAATAATAAAAAGAAAAACATGAGATAAAACTTGATCATTCATCACTTCTTTACTACTTTTTTTTCCACCACCATTATTGTGTATTTATTAGTTCAGTTCTTCCTAACAGTGAAAAATGTTCTACTTATTTCTGAATTTTTTTATGCTGTATTGTTCACCATGCTGTTCAATGAGATGGTTATTTTATCCATCAAAATGTTCTCCTTTCTTTGTAATACCATACTCTGCCCCTGATTGCCTCTAAGTTTCTTTTGCCTCCCCCGTGAGTGATCAAGTGAAGAAATTGTGTTGGAATCTGAAACTTGGCTATCAGCAGAAGGAGAATTGACAGGATTAAGAGCAGGAGCTAACAGAACTCCTTACTTTGAGAGCCAAAGAGCCTCATCACTTGTTAATATTTAGCTATGTTTAATCATCCTGTCTCCTTCAGCAAGATATGGAAAGACTTTTTGGTGATGTTGTCAGACCTGTAGAAACCCCTTTGTTCTCTTCCCCCATGTGGTTCCTCGCTACGGAGAAATATTAACCACCTTGCTTCACCTTAGCAGAGAATCGTGTAATCATCTAGTTAGCATAACTCGTCCTCCTCATTTACATATCCCGCCCACTGGACCCTTATATTGCAAATCGCGTGTTCAATAAAGATTCTGACTTGTACCCCCAAAACTGGGATTTCTGACCTTCACAAAATTGTGTAACTCTTACTTTGCTTTAAAAACACATTGACTATTGGAAAAAAAATGCTTAACCCTTAGCAAAACCTTAGTAGAGATCTATGAGATATCTGATTAAATGATGTAGACAAAATTACGGACAAGTACACTTGGTAAAGACAGATCTTCCAGGGATCTTTGTATGTCCATGATACTTCTTAATAAATTTATTTGGAGTTATTTTTAAGATTCTTATTTTCTGCTCACCCACCCACCCTCCATTGCTCTTTAAACTCTGAGTACTCGATCCCACAGGCAACTCGCAACAAAACAGAAGTAAAGGACAGTAACAGACATGCAGGAGAGATGCAGTAGTGTTGCTGCAGATGCACGCACAATATCATGCAATGCTAGAGGCAGGGGGAAAGTGATTTGGGGTCTACTCTCCTTTTAGTTCCTCCTCCTTTTCCATAAACCTGACCCTATTTAAAGAGTGGGTTTACAAGTCAGTTCAAATAGCAAAGCATGAAACAGTCCAATACAGAGGAAAAGGAGCTGGGTAAGAGTCTTCTCCTCTTACACACCTATTCCACTCTCCAAACTGTACCTGTACTGTGCAGAATTGATGACTTGTATAATAAAAAAGAGAGATCATTCTGATGAGTTAGCTTACAGCTTTTCCTGCCTATACAGCTACCTGAGAAAATGATATAAATTACATATGACTTTATATCCAGGAAGTCAGTATTATTGCTATTGGAAGAGTAGCAGGAGGATTAACTCACAGTATCAATACAGAAATATGAGAGGCACCTGGTAAAATATCGTGGCATCAGTCCACATAATTATTTCCATGTGAATAGATGTTAATAGTCCACATCTGGCTGTCGTTTCATACTGTTTGCAATATAAGAGTTTATTTTGTCATTCTTATTCCATATGATATTTGAGGCAAATTCACGCTTGGCTTTTTTCTTATTAAGAAGTTAAAAAAACCCCCACTCATCTACCTTCTGAGGGGGCTTTGAGTGCAGATCTGATGGAAATGCCTAAACCTCCCAATATACAAGCAGAGTTTCTGGAAGCCTGGGAAAATAATTGTTATATTTCTCTCTTGCTAGGAACACATGTAGGTGGTTGTATATTCTCAGCCTCTCTCAACCTACTTTTCCTTTCTTTTATTTCTTAAAACAACTTGGAGACCAGGAACTAGCAGAAGAACTTCCAGTTTGTGCATGCATGTCTATCAGAACCAGACAGAACATTATCCAGTAAAAAACATAAGATGCTTGTGGTTACCTTTTCACTGGGAATGAATGAGCCGTATGTGAAAGTATTTAGACACAGTGGAAACAGAAGAATTGAGGTGTTTTTTTTGGGTGAGGGGGAAGAAAAAGGTGAACAACAGTAATGAAAGTAACTGGGATCTTATCAGGAAGATTTTATTATGCAGTGTAGTCTTATTGACCACCTAAAAATGGTAGTTGTCTACATAGAGTTCTCTCATATTTTCATTAGGAGTGAACAATTTGACATTTTAAGGAGGTAAAAAATGCGGGAACCAAAACTTGTCCTCAGCTGCAGATGACACTGTGAATGTCAAATGCCATGGGTCTCATTTTCTCAGCTAATAAAGGGATAATATTCAAATTCTTAACAACACTGTTGATGTTTACTTTGTTGATTGAATAAAGCTTCTAAATATTCTCTAACAGAAGGTGTTCCTGAAATGAGTACAGCTAGAGTTATGGATACAGGGGAAGCATAGGGGTTTGGGAACTCAAATTACTTCTGGGCAGTACTAGACATTAGTTTTGATATGGCTCAAATTTTCTGTGTTATTATACCTGTACTTCAGAGCTAAGATGAAATTTTTGATCTTAGTTCTAATAAAACCCATTCACTTCTGACCTGTGTGAACATCAACACATTCCTCTTTCCCTGGAGTTTGAGCTCTATCAAAAGATTTTGAAAGGCCTTTTCACTTTGGGGTTCTTTGCAGAATTAAATCCATGGGGTTAAATCCATGGAGTGAATTACTAAATCTATGCATTTCTTTCAAATTAGAGTATCTGGAAAGGAGGATGCAGTGCCAACTTATGTTTTTTGTTTTATTATGTAAGATATGAATTAGAATTTATCAAAATTTTCCCACTATCTGAACAGACAAGGTCTCCTGATCTGCAAAAAATTAAAGAGCATGCATTGCTTTTTCTGCAGTTCACTTAAGAATATAAAACAGTTGAACTGCAGGAAAGGTGTTAATCTTTTTTGCATGTATCGAACAAATTAGGGTTTTTAAACCTAAAGAACTTTGTTGCTTGTCCCAAATAGAATTCCTTTTTCCTCACAGACTTTAGTAAGAATCTCATGGTATCTGTTTTAATTGAATAAATCCATATGGATTCTAGTAGATATCTCATCATCTGCCAAGTACCACACTTTTTCAGCCAGGGAATTCACAGGGATGCTCTATTCCTAAAGTCATTACACCTGAGGCTGAAAAGGCAGTTGGGAACAAGAAAAAACCCAGCTAAGAAAATGCATGCCAATTTTACAGAGAGTCTGAGTTTCATCAAAGTCTCTACAGTGCAACAGCTCAGTACTCCACAAGTATGGGATGGATTTGAAACAGAGAGAGAGAGAAAGAAAGAAACGCTAAATTCTCCTACTTCTTTGGGATGGTAGCTGTCACCGAAAATGCCTGCTCTCCTCGAAGGTTACACTGAAATCAGTAAGCTTAAATTTTTATCCATGACATGATTGATCAAAATTGAAACACTCCTGGCTGTAAAAACATTGTACACCGTGTTTGCAATGCAGCCATATTTAAGAAGAGAATTGTGCCCCTAGGTTTTTATGTTTCCATTTCATACAGCTAATACACATCCTTAAGAAGCATTTTATTGTGATCACAAACTGAAAATAACTGAAAGGAAAAGTTGAAAAATAAAATGAAAATGATCCTTACTCAGAGGAAATCTAAAATACATGCACTTTATAATCTCATTCTATTTTGTTGTTTCAAATTATGTAAATACTCTATTGTCTGACTTCAGATATATTTACGTGTTTAAATTATCTATTTTTCACTGTTCACCTTAGGGGAATCAGGGATTCCAATTGAGGAAGCAGGAAGCAAAATACACACATACACAAATATGTAACATTCTAAGTTCAAATCTATAGTAAATGCTCTGGAAATACGAGTGTCTCAGTCATAAAAATTCCTAAAAATATTATTAGTGTTTTTTAGTAGTTTTTCAAAAAGTATACTCTTTACCAATGAAAACTTGTTTTTTAAAAATAATAATAATAGTAACATTTACCTCTCTATTTGATGTTGAACACTGAAATTAATGTGAGGTTGCTTGTGAACTTCTTTGTAACAAGATAAAATTAATTCCTTTCATGAGGTTATTATTAAAAAATTTATTACCAATGATGTTAGTCATTAACATATAAGTAATTGTCTATTTCAGGAAGAAATAGGGTTTTATACTACCCATCAAGTATGTACATTTATTAAGAAAAAAAGAAAAAGAAACATACAATCACTTTGAATATGTGTTAATAAAATATCAAGATTAAGAATTATTATCAGAAGTCAAGAAGAAAATATTCATTAACCTTAACTGCTAGAACCTGTACTTCATCATTTGGGGAACCCTCCAAGTGTGTTTACGTGCTTTCAGATGGAAGAGAACCTTCTTCCAATGGAGTTGGATTTGACACACAAACTTATTTCTCACGTTAGTTTACATGCGTCTCAGTCGTGCATAAAGGAGGTAATGCAGCAGTGGAGACATGGAGACAGTGTTGGGTATAAGACCTTGGCAGTATTTGGGGATCTAAAGCAACTGTTTCCTGTGCATGTCTACAGTACTGTATAAACTTTACATAGCATCAAAGTAATGCCGCAGGCAGGCCTAGAAAACAAATTAAAAAAAAAAAGAAAAGGCTGGATTTCAACATCAGATTTTTGCATCTGAAAGTTTAAACTGATACCACAACATCTACATTTACTGCCATCTAGTAGAATTTAGCTCGTTCACATATATACTAAACTGGCTTTTCAATTAAAGCCTTTGTTTAACCCACAGGTTACTTTCAGAGGTAACACAGTGCAATTTGATCTTATACTCTTACAGAAGGCTGTTTCATGTTAGTCTAACCTCCAGTGAACCTAAATATTTCAGCTTGCAGGGTGTATTTCTGGAGCCTATTTCCTGTTACTATATGTCCCTGGACACAAAGTGATAAAGAGGAAATCAGAAGAGGAAGAATTTTAACAAGTTTAAAATTAGTGTCACTTGCACTGACATCATATTTGATAGTCATGGGTATTCCTATATAAGTGTACATTCCAATTCATGCCACTAGACTTTATCTCAAAGTACTTTAGTTACTTGTGTCTCAAAGACTTTTTCTGCAGATATCTGATGAGAATTTTTTTTTTCTTAATTTAAAGGGAGGAAAAATTCTCATATGTATATATACCTATACACCATTCTAACAAGCAAACTAGAATAGAACTTATGTACAAACAAAGGAGGTCATATATATTCCAGGATGTTATAGGGAAGTTTCTGTAGCGTTTTGAGTTTGGTCATGTACACCTCAAAAAAGATTTGATAGTTCCTTTTCCCTGATTTTGACGTATCAGGCATTCAAAATTGGAGTAAGTGGCAGACATGGAGATTTGTAAGATTTTTAGCCAGTTAATATAACTGTGGTTTTATAGTAATTCCCCAGATGTTAACCAGGACACATGAACAAGTTCCTCCATTTAGTATCCAAATAACACTCAGAAAGGAGGGCAAAAAAGGCTTGAATATTTAATTATGCATGCTAAGTTAGTTTTAGAAAAAGTAACTTGCCAGTAGTGTTAATGTGAGTGATGCTTGACCTAGAGATGTTTTAATCTATTTCAGTAAAGATGAAACTAATTTTTATGGGCTTTTTTCCCCCTCTACCTTCCTTTTTCAGCTTATTAGAGTTTCATCTAAAACAGGTGGGGAAAAAAAAAGGAGAACTGTGAATTGTGTTTTCACTCTTACTGTTCAGCAAGTCAGCCACCTCAAACATTGATTTTCATTTAATTCTTGATCTCAGCAGTGTTTTGCTATGTCATTGGCATTTGTGTTCTACATGAGGGGATTAATAGCCACAGAACAGAAAAGGGAGTTAAGATATATTTTGTGTCAGAAAATGTTAAATAATGCAAAGCACCAGATTAAAATACAGATTTTTTTGATAATTGATAGACTGCCTTCGTCATCTTGCTAAGTGATAATTCTTTTGATGAAGTATTCATCAGCATTCAGAACTGTAGTCTACATGCAGTACTGACTTCTCTTACTAGTTAAGCATAATGAATTGTACCTAGATTCTTAACCCTGTTATTTAAAGTTCTCGATAAGAAATGAAAAATATTCTTTTTTAGCTTAAATTTCATAAAAGAAAAGCAAGAGGAATATTTTTGTGAGTTGGGGAGACAATTATTCAAATATATTTTTTAACTGCTCTATGGAAAGCAACTAATAGTAATGACGACTCTTACTGAATACTAGGAAGATTTGAATGTGTTTTCTGTATAGCTGACGTTAATATGTTCCTTTCCTCAAACTATCTTGTGTACAACACACAACTGACTTGTATAAATGTAGCTAATCTCTACCTGAATAGAGATTCACACCTTCATAGAAACTTACTCATTTTATTACAGTTCTAAAATGATGGAATTACAGAGTCTGCCAGAATATGTAGTAATGTTTCTAAAGAAATAGTATTAGTATATATAAAAAAAGACACACCTCCCTAAAAACCAACCAAACCAACTAACAAAAACAAACTAAAAAAAAAAAACAACACCCAGAAAACCCAACAAAGTAATCAAAAACAATGTACTGAAAAAGGGATTAAATAAAATATTAAGAAAGATGTATGTATGTAGTCTGGTTACTGTTAGACACCAGATCAGTAATTATTAGGTCAGAACCACCTTGTGGGGGGTTCACATGTGTGTGTTTGTGGAGGGGGAAGGGATGAGTCGAACCTCATGGAGGTGGGGTGGTGGTATATCCCTCATGGCAGGTCCTGGAGCCAACATAGGGAAGCCCCAGAGTAGCTGTCAGTCACAAACAGCCTGGGAAAACTGTAACACACCATGTGTCCTGGAGCCCCTAAACCAGGCTCAGATTGGCAGACAGTGAGGACACTGCCTCTCACCCTGGTCTGGAACTCCAGAGTGGCTGGTGGGTCAGAGGCCCCACCTGGAGGTGTTGGCCATAGGGACCAGAGCAGATAAAACCAGAGGCATGCATTTGCCTCATGTTGCAGCCCTGCCATACGGATGTGTGAGAGCTGGTCTTCCACAAAGTTTCAGTGGTAGCTATATGATCTGTCTCTCCCTCTGTCTTCTTCTGTCTTCTTGCTCCCTCTGCTTCTCTTTCTTTGCTCCTTTCTTGATGTTTGGGGTGGCTTGAAGCTGGAGGGATTGGATATTGACTTAACTGTTGTAGAAGGATTGGATTCTGACTTGAGTGTTGTGGATTAGTGTGTGCTGGGTTAGTATTGTGGTGGAACATTTTGTCTAGCTTGTGCAGTACCCTTTTGAACTTTTATCAAGTTTCCTTATTTGCCCCCCTAATAAAAGCACCTCTTGGGAACAAGTCTGTGGTTTATTCTCTTAACATTATCTCAAGGTATTGAAGAACCCTAAAACTATATTTTCAGGTAAAACTAGGAAGTTGCAGCTTCCTGAGGCTGGAGTGTTACAGTGACATATGAAATTATATTGTAACACCAGTTTGTATAAAGTATACATAACTATTTAAGAATATAGTATTAAAAACAGTAGGAAATTGAATGGGTATATTTGTAGTACATGTCATTATTTTTAACATATTTAAATAGATAATTTTAATTTATCATTTTAATTTGGTTTCCACAAACTACAAGTATGAGCTGCAAATTCCTGATGCTAGTGATAAAAAGAAACCTGACCATGGTTTTCATGGAGAAAATTCCCTTTGTGTGCTGCCTGGGAATTAATTTCAAATCACATTTAGAGTTTTTGGTGTTTGTATGTTCATGAATATTACTCTCTATGCTCATATATATAGTTCTGTATGACTGTGTCTGAAGGATCACTTGAGGTATCTGCAAGGGCTTGTAACAGTTGGATAATATGTAAAAATTTGGTAGAGAATATAAGTCTCATTTTCAGAAATAGGTCATTGTGCAGTATTTTTCTCTGCTCTGGCTGAACATATGGGAGCTTGTGAGTGGGATTTTTACCCACTTGCTATTAAAAGGACAAACAAAACAGACTGTAAAAGATAAGAGCCTGTGCCCTGTAGCTGCCACTTCTCTTTTGATCAATGGACTTACTGTAAGTTTCCTAATTCCAACTTCTGCCACTTCCATAGTTGCCTGCTTTTTTACTGTCTCAGTCTAAGAAATCTCAACTTATCTTTCACCTTGGCTAGCTTGGGATGAAAATTTTATTTGAAAGATTGTTTTTATCTCTTCCTGGCAAAGCTAGTGAAAGAATTGTGATGTTTACAAAATTAAAACATGTTGGCCACATAGTTCATCACAATGAGCAAGGAATGTACTGCAACAAGAGCTATAATTTCATTCTTTCACTTCCTTGCTGCTAGTGGGGTTTTGTTTTACTTTGTTTTAATTAAAAATTTCTTCATGTGCTAAAAAATGTGGGGAAATCCTTCTTGTGGAACTTAGAGGTAAGGCAAAGTCATAAATTGAGTTAATATCTTCAAACATGGCTATTTGCCCATGTTTCATAAGTTACAGATGAAGAACATTGGTCACTTACTTCCCCTGAACCCTCCTTTTAGACCTGAATTACTGTCCGCTGTATTTTATTATTTTCTTAGAGGATTTTATTTGTGGCCTTGATCTTTTAAATCTTTATTAAGACTTCAAATCTAGTGGGTATTTAGTTTAATTAAACCATTGTAGCAGAGCTGTATGGTGATATTATAGTTACTATGAGTTGAAGACTAATTAACTTAATACCTGAAGATCTAATGATGTGATATTGTTTTCGTTTACATTTGATAATCTTTATTGCTTGGGATTGTTATGCCCTCAAATTCACTACAGAGCTTAAAAGAGTAACAGCAAATTTCAGTTTTTCATTTCAGTTAAACTAAGAAACCTAACCCCCTGCCCCCTCCTTAGATCAGCAGGGCTTAATACTGCGTCTGGTTCTAACTCCTCATCATTTTATTCAGCTGTTGACACTGTGGAAGAAAACCAAAATACAGCAATAGAAGCCAGTTCCTCAGGTGACTCAGATTACTCTTCAAACAGTACTGACTGAATGTCTGATACAAAGTTATAAATATTATCAGATTGGTAAATTGATATTTCCAGCTAACTCTTTAGGGCTTAATACTTTCAGTAAGGTAAATCTTACCAGAATTAGTAATTTTTAGTTGTGTTCAATCCTAAGCAGAAAAAAAGAATCTTATGAGATGGGTTTACTGGTTATCTCATTAGATCTAGTAAGACAATTAGTTTTAAAAAAAAAAAAAATAAACAAATCACCATGCATCTCTACAGAGGTTTAGTGCTTTCCTCTAGTAGTATTTACAGACAGTGGGATGATAATGTGTGACATCTGGCTGATTTAACTTACCTACTGCAGCCTAAGTAGGTGTAACTGAGGCCTAAGAGGCTCCACATACCAGTGGTACTGATATCATGGTTATCACTTTTTTGCTTTGCAAACTTGTCTACCTTTTCTAGCCTGGAGATTGCAGTCCCACTGTGCTAAACAGTCTACAAACTGTCTAAAAGATCATGCTTGCCATGAGAACCTGTGGCCTTTGAAAGTCAGATATAGTCGAGGACAAGAGATAAAAAATGAGAGTATTTTTCCCTATGATCATCTGGAGCCAGCTACCACTTGTTTAGCCTTTGCTAAGGTCATTATAACCTTTACACCAAGAAAGGTTCTCGTGGAGATATTTGAAGGACAGATTTCCAACCCAGTTGGAGAATCCACCACCTCCCCGGGCAGCCCATTCAAATGCTTGATTACCCTGTCTGTACAAAATTTCTTCCTAATATCTAACCTAAACCTCGCGTAGCAGAGCTTAAGACCGTGCCCTCTTGTCCTACTGCTGGTTGCCTTCGAGAAGAGATCAACCCCCACCTGGCTACAACTCCTTTCAGGTAGTTGTAGAGGG
>VYXB01001866.1:0-21123 GCA_013397135.1 Pachyramphus minor | reverse complement strand
TTGGAATCAGACCATTCCTCCAACTTGTTCAGGTCCCTCTGCAGAGCCCTCCTGCCTTCCAGCAGATCAACAGTCCTCCCCCATCTTGGTGTCATCTGCAAATTTACTAATGATACAGTCAATGCCCTCATCCAGATCTTCAATAAAGATGTTAAACAGAACTGGGCCAACACTGATCCCTGGGGGATGGCACTGGTGACCAGTTGCCAGTTGGATGCAGCCCCGTTCACCAGCACTCTCTGGGCTTGGCCCTCCAGCCAGTTCCTAACCCAGCACAGAGTGCCCCTGTCCAAGCCATGGGCTGCCAGCTTGTTCGGAAGAATGCTAAGGGAGACGGTGTCAAAGGCCTTGTTGAATGCCCCTGTCCAAGCCACCACAGCCTTCCCCTTATCCACTTATCCCCTTATCAGGTGAGTCACCTGATCATGAAAGGAGATCAGGTTGGTCAGACAGGACCTGCCCTTCCTAAACCCATGCTGGCTGGGTCTGATCCTTTGTCCATCCTGTAGGTGCTGTGTGATTGCACCCAGGATGATCTGCTCCATAACCTTGCCAGGCACTGAGGTCTTGGGGTAAGGTAGAGTGTTAGATTATTCCTTTTCTCCCTCTTTCTATTTGGCACTTACTACTTCTTTCCCCAACTCTTTTTTGATAATCTGTCAGTAAAGTTTTTCAGGATTTATTTCTTTGGGACCCTGAAGAGGTCATCTCTGATATGAATAATATCTGCAATATTTCATATATCAAGGGATGATGGTTGATACCTGACTATTTGTTCTCAGAGAGCTGCTATTTCATTTAAAAAAAGACTGTCTGGGTCAGCTGAAACCTTGCTGGGAAGGAGAGACTGCTCAGTCCCCTGGGAGCAGCTGAGACTATCTGGGCAGAAACTACCTTTTAGCCTAAGGGGGTGCTAGTGAGAGGTGGAAAGAGTCACAGTGATCAAATCTAAGTCTGCAACTTAATTAACATCACAGAATCGTAGAATAGTTTAAGTTGGAAGGGACCTTTAAAGGTCATCTACACCAATCTCCCCTGCACTGAGGAGGGACATCATCAACTAGGTCAGCTGCTCAGAGCCAAGTCCAATCTGACCTTGAACATTTCTAGGGATGGGGCACCCACAACCTCTCTAGGCAATCTGTTCCAGTGTTTAACCACCACAATAATAATAATAATAATAATAAAATCTTTCTTATATCTAAGGTGAATCTATTTTTTTTTAGTGTAAAACCACTGCCTCTAGTCCTATCACAATGGGCCCAACTAAAAAAAGTCTGTCCCTTCTTTCTTGTAGGGCTGTAGCCCCTCTCTCATGAAAACAGATTGAGAGACTTCAGGTTGTTCAGCCTGGAAAAGTGAAGACTCCGGGGGAAAATTTATTGCAGTACTTATTATTTATTTAAGGCTTATGAGAAAGAAGGGACAGACTTTTTAGTCACCAATTAGTTCACTTGTGTTGGTGACCATCAGGTTTGATATCACATCCCCTCTGGCAGGGCTGTTTATTACTTGGCTTATAAAGTTAACCTCAGTGCATTCGTGGAGCTTCCTGGATTGCCTAGAGAGTTACATAGACAGTAGAGAGAAACAGAGTTTCAGAGGGCGCGGAGCAAGTGTTTCATGAAAGAAGCAGAAACTGGACAGAGTTTGTTGAAATCAAGTGTGTTGTGTTCTGCTGTAGGAACTAGAATCCATTTGTTACTGTGTGTTTCAGTGACTAATCCAATATAGCACACAAATATTTATAACAAGGTTAGAACCCACTTCAAGATAGTGGAGGTCAGAGGCAGCATGTCCACGTAGTGCAATAGACTGGGTGGTTTTCATCCAAAGCCACATTAATGTGGTCACAGTGCCATGTGTTTCAGCCGGGATGGATAAGCTTTAACTGGCTGTCTGATAAGCAGCTAGCTCTGGTGTCTCTGCACGTGTTCTTCACTGTTTCTTCTTCATCAGCATGGGTGGATGCAAGTATGACAAGCTGCTTTATGTGATTTTCTTTCTGGTCCTGATTCCTTAACAATCACTGTAACCCTAGAATTTCCAGATATTTGGACAGCAGACTGCTGCTGCCTCTGGATCCTTTTCAGCCAAGTTCTCTTTCATAGTCCTCTCTTTTTAAAAGCTGGGAGAATTGCATGGTCCTGTGCCAAGAGCTAAGACAATACTTTTTAATGAGTCAGAACACAGTGTGGTGTATATATAGGTATGCAATAGAATACAGAATTTTTTTTCTTAAAATTCATTCAAGCGAGAATGTAATTAGAGGGTCATAAGAATCCTATGAAGAGGAATACTCTAATATAACCTTAACTGTTCCTAATTATGTGTCACATTATTAAGCCTGACCTATTAAGTCTGTCTCCTGAATACCGCTTGTTAAAAATGTCTAAGTTACACTAGAGGCTGCTAGAGACACTATGAGGTAGAATGCATTCCTGCCTATATATACTCCATTTCCCAGCAGTGAAGTCCCTTTCTAGCTCCAGTCCTTACTGGTAGAAGCAGCAGCTGGTTATCCTGAGTACTAAGGAGAATATGTCATAGTGCCTCTCTAGGCTTGTTAGGAAAGTGTTTAAGAGGGTTGTCAAAAAGTGGAGTCTTCCTGTTACTGTGTTTCGGAGTAAATTTTGTGTTATTAACCACTTAAACTTTGGACTTTGCACAACCTGTTACAAGCCACGAGTTGATCAGATGTGGGAAGAGCAATGCCATCTCTCTTTGAAAGACATCTTTTCCACCCTATTCAAGACATCAGACTCAACCTGACATCATTGCACTTGTTTCTCAGTGATGTATTTATAAGTTGATTGGAGCAGAAAGGGGTGCGAGGGAGAGCAATACACCTACATGGTGACAACCTTTTCAAATACATGATTGCAAGGCAGCTTTAATATCTGAAATGTGAAGTCTGATGGACCAAGATACTTTGAAAAGACTTCGAAATGAGCCCTTGATAAGTTTTGCTGCAAATGAGTAACATTTTAAGATTTTCCTCTTGCTGCTAGTGCGAAAGGCTCATGCCTGTAGATATGTGAGGAGGCTTTGAATGTTCCCTACCTACAAAGCAAAAGATTCAAACATCCTCCTTTCTGTCTTCTCCTTTCAAATCCTACATTTTCCTTCTAGGGGCCCTTATGCTCTGTGAGGTAGAGATCCTCCATGGGAAATTTCCTAATGCTCTAGTGTCTGAAGCTCTGTACAGAGTGTTTTACAGACATGGGACAGGCTGCTCAGGTGCTCATAACAGAGCTATATCCCTTAAGTGTAAGTAGATATAGATTTTATCCTCTTTTTTTGATTGGTTTTCCCCTTCCTAATCAAATTCTGTCAATTTTTTTTTCTTTCTGCTATCTTAGACATTTAAAACCTGTGATATTCTTCTACTGTCTCTGCTCCTTTTTTCCCCCTTTTCTGGTTTTACAATAGTAAAATAAAAGAGGTTGCTGCTGGCTTTTTAGACATAGAAATCAGTATGTTATTAATTATGAATGGAAAAAAGCATGTGTAAAAAAATTTTCGATTATGTCTTCTACAATTCTGGGAACATAATGCTTTCCTCATTCCTTTAATATTTGAAAGTATTCTGGAAGTGACAAGCAACTATCAAATTACATTCTTTTATTTCCTCTTGATTCTGTTTTTTTGTTTTTTTCTCTTTTGGTGTTTAACACTGCTACTGCTGTGCAGGGCCTTTTAAATGTAAGTGTATATTTTTAAGGAGGCACTGATATTCTTGATGGGATGGGGAAGAATAGAACTCTGATGATCTCTCTTTCCACGTCCCACTTTCCTCGCATTTACATTATACCATCCATGATAGAAGTCTGTGGTCTTTTCCATAAAATCTTTATTGCCTTATGTCTCTGGCTGAATACTTTTAATTTACTTTTGCTGTTTTTTTTCTTGCCTTTTTTTGAAAAGGAAGAGTTTCCCATTGCTGGAGTGAGTACCTTCTAATTGTGTTGCATATTAGGAATTAAAATCGTTAATCCCTTAGGACCCTTATTCTCATAGATTTGTAGTACACGTCTCATGATCTTTAAATAGAGCAGTTTTCTCATTACTACTAATGACAATGGTGTCAGGATGATAATACAATTGCTGCAGATTCAAGAAACATGAATTGAGTTAAGGGTCAGAAGATGGTTTCTTTTGGCTTTTTAACCTGTTCTGTTTTGTTTTCACGTATTTTAATTTTGCTCAGTATTTAGTGGTGTATTTTTGTTGGTGAAAGTCATCACCCAAATATAATGCAATGCCATTTTTGCAAATAAAAAATTAAGGCAGAAGGAAGAAGCAGCTGAGAAAAAATTAAACTCTTTAGCTTTCGTTCTTTTCCAGTATGTTCTGTTATTCTGCTTTGGCTAGATTTTGATACACCTAAGAATGCCATGGGGTAAGATGTGAGGAAGCATATTGCAAAATGGATATGCACTGCTTGCTCTGTAACAAATGTGAGAGTTGTTATTAGTGGGTTAGCACTTATTAGGAAATGTGAATAAGCAGCACTAGACCCTGAGGGTATGTCTACACTGTGCAGCAGAGCACAGCCCAAGCAGTCCCCAGCTAGGTCTGAACAGGCTGAAGCATCAACACAGTGCAGCAGCATATGAATGCCGACAGCAAAATGGCTGTGCTGTGTGCTGGTATGGCAGTTCTCAGCAGTGCTAATGAGCACCAGTGACACGGACTATTACTCTTAAAACTTTGTTTTACTGTCTTTACCCTGTTTTCTTTTTTTTAAAATTTTTTTTTCTTGGTCTGTTTGGTTTTTTGTTTGTTTACATTGTAGACAGGACACTTGTGTAGGCAAATTATTTCACTAACATTTGCATATATATATTTAATACATGCATACACAGATATATTTAATGCAGAATGCTAAATACAAAGTGGCGCAGACTTTATTCCCTCCAAAAGCTCATGTTGAAAGCAATGTAATGCATTAAAGAAGAGGGGGAAAAAAACCCACTTTTGTTAATGCAGCACATGGACATATGACTGCAAACAGGAATAACTTGGTTACACATTACATAATGGTTTCTATTGCAAAATGTAACTTCTCTGTGATTTACTCTTTCATGCAAGGTTTCAGGAGCCAGGGGTGATACATTCGCAGTTGTTTATTGCCGTTATGCATTGATTTATATTTTGGTGGTTTGGAACCTTTATAGTATCCATGAGTGATGACTTTTATCTGGTGCACATACATCAAGGTCTCTGAAGCTTTTGCTAACTGTTCACCATTTGTGGCTCCAGCTGCATGCTGCACACATTACATCAGCCTGCTGAGCTGAGCAGAGATGTTCACCATCTCCTGTTTCTTGGTACTCTTGTAGAGCAGGGGGTGGAACTTAAGGATGTTTTGGGAGAAGAAGAAGTTACCTGCATGAGGCTCATCCCAGAGAAAAAATGAAGGGAAAAAAACATCCAAGAAAGATATTTGTATTAATGCAAGTGTACCAAATAAATGTTAATGTTCCACCCAGGAGCAAATGCAACAATCAAGTATCCAAGCTAAAAAAAAAAAAAAAAAAAGGAGGAAAACATCTAAAAATATTGATGTTTAAATACCTATTCATACAAGTTAAGGTATGTTTCCATATAGTTTTTAGTTAATGGCTGTGGTGGGTTAATTGTAGCTGGCTGCCTGATGCACATCCAGTTCCTCTTCTTCCCTCACCCCCTTCCTCCAACTGCACTGAGGGGGAAAAGGATGGAAAAGCTTGTGGATCAAGACAAAGACAGGGAGACTCCTATCACTTACCATCACAGGGGAAAAGACTTTACACTCTACCCAGTGAAAAAAATTTTGATTTATTTATGTGTAAGATGGAATTGGATAGTGAGAAACAAAGAAAAATATGAAAAGAACACCTTCCTCCAGCCCTCTCTTTATTCCCAGGACCACTTGGGAAGTATGTGATAGTTTTTTATTGAAAAACTGACAGCAAGACAACTAATATATTCAGGCTTGCATATGGCGATAAGTAAGGACTGATGACCTTTATTTCACTTGCCTTATAATCAAATTCCCAAAAACTTCTCATGGAAAAGAGCTATTGATGAGGAGGCAGAAAAGAAGCTGACGTGAGACACAGAAAATGCAGGAAATCATGACTCTGTTTCATGCATTCTTTTCCTGCCACAAACTTACATTCCTGTTGGCTTGCAAAGGATATGCCTGCATGACACAACTGCTGGTGTGCCACATTAGTGTCTGAACTTGGCATTTTACCACGTACTAATTGATCTCTGGTGCTGCACTTGGATGCGACACTCCAGCATGCAATGCTGTTTAGCAGGTAAAAGGAATAGTGATGCACCATGGCACAAAAACACTTTGTGCCATGTTCTGCTCAAAATGGAAAAGGCTACTTGGAAGCACTGATTTTAATTGCTTGCTTTAAAGGCAACTGGGAATTTTGTTATGCTCCCTTGTATCTGCCTGATGTGAGTACATAGATTCAGTCATCTCTAGGATTTTGCACAAAAGTAGATGATCACATAGATTTCTCAGCTGTTCTCCTCAGGCTGTTGCCTGTTACTACATCTCTTTACCTTGGTATTCTGAGTGCAAAGCTGAGTCCTCCCTAATTAATTGATTAGACATTTACCTCAGGTGTTCCACAGGGCTGGAATTGTAGCAACCAGTTTCTGTTAATGTTGATGGATACTGTCTCACTCTCTCTAAATAAGAGATCAAGAAAAGGAGATTGGGTGGGGGATGAGAGGTGATGACGGGAGCTGGGAACAAGATTATTAAAAGTTCTTGTTATAGAAGATTGTGAATGCTCAGGTTGAGATTTTTAGAAATCAATAATTTCATAACAGTTATGCCTGTCTCTTTTCCCATTTGGTCCCTATCTCCTTCTTATTTGCAACATGACAGTCATGTTAATAAGTGTTTCAGTAAAAACAAAAGGAGTTAGTGACAAACAAATGCTTGAGCTAAAATATTGAAGAGTAAAATGATATCTTACAGAGAAATGCCAGTAGTTTTTGTACAGCTACTTTTAAATGATGAGGATTACTTCAATTTTAATTTTCTAACATGACAGAAATTCAGTGCACTCTGCCAAATCATTTCAAAATGAAAGTATTAACTAGAGATTCTAATGAACTACTCTTTCTTCACAGGTACTGAAATTACCCTATACTTTATTCTGTCTAGTGATGCAAAAATTATCTGCCACTACATTTTCCCCACTGCATCTTGTTTTGGTTAAGCTTTGCATGTAACTCCATAAAGACTCACTGCTCAAAAGAATCTTTTCCCAGGGAGTTTTTGGTGTATAGTCATCTACTGCCACTTGCTACTGGTTATCCACCATTTCTGTCAAAGTTAGTATTCAACAAAAAATGCTCAAAAATTTTGCTGTTCCTTCAATCTCATAGTTTTATAATGATGTGTTAAGCCAAAAAGACAAGCTTTGTCAAATTATTTGCTTTGGAGTCTAGAATGTAATTTGTAAATGAAAAAAAATAAGTGCACAGGCAGTCTGAACATTTAAAAATCCATACACCGTGGAGGGTGGATAGTTTTTTGTTTTCTTTTAGGTGATCAATTTTGTTCCAGCTATAGTCATAATATACTGTTTCATTCAGATTTGCAATGAGTCCCTCACACTTTTCTTCTCTTGTTCTCATTTTTCTTATACTGCTAAAGGTTTTTCTGCCATTTTGTGTTTTGAACATACTGCTTTCTCTATCTATAATGAGAAAATTTACATTCTAGATGTATACACTTTTGTTAACTGTAAACAAAACCTTTTTTTTTAATATGTAAGTATGCATACATTAAACAAATAAGTTTCTTTTTATTGCCTAACCTTTTTGAATACAAAGTCATGCAATTTTTCATTACTAATAAGTCAATTTAATCTTATCTTTTGTTTCAAAAATGATTGCAACGTAAAAACTTGTTTTGTTGTCATGAATGGGTTACTGGATCACAGATTATGAAATAACAGATTAGTTATTCTTCTTCAAATAACATTAGGAGATCTTTGTCATCCTGGTATTATATTATACCACTTTGTGCAGAACCAGATGGGAAGGGAAATGAAAAAACTCCCTTGGTACAAATGCCATCTGATGAGAAGAAATAAAACCACCTGTTATGTGATGTAAAGGAGGAGAGTTAAGGCTTCTTAAGATAAATAAAGATTTTTACTCTTTTTTCTTCTTTCTGGCCCATGTTTTCTTCTTACATTCTGTTGGAACTATTAACTGTATTCCTGAGGCCACAGCCCAAAACGCACAGTTTATCCAGTAGTGAAAGTTCACCTTTTTTGAGTAATTAACTGTTCTTACACCTCTTTTATGCTCTCCTTCCCTTCCTATACATACTCATTATCATGGTTTGTCAATTATCTTCCAAACTGTATTTAAAAAAGATAACTCTCTAACATTAGCAATTGCTCAGAAGTTGCTAATAGCTCTCCTGAGAGCACTTGTCTCACCCCATATCTCTCACCTTATCAAAAGGTCACATTAATTATAAGACCCTTGCTGGGAATAAATCAATGTGTCAGTCAGAGACCCACAATTGTACTGCAATTGGAGAATAAAAATTCCAAAACAAGGTTATATTTAGGGCCTTTTTTCTAATACTATATTTGTGAGAATAAAGAACAAAGAAAAATGGGAGCACATTGCAGATCAAGGATTTTTAAATGAACATTTATATTTGTACGTTTACTATCAGTTATTCATATGCTTCTTAGAATTATAATACATTTTTCTTACTTGTAAGGTGTCCAGAATCATTGCTTTCACTTGAAAAGGAAACATATTGAATTTCAGAGTTGTTCAATTTATCTGAAAAACTTTTCTCTATTTCTGTCTTTAGTCATTCCTCTGAATATTTTAATGCTGGGTTGTAAAACAAACACAACTGTTATAAAAATACTTCC
The DNA here is from genome assembly GCA_013397135.1 of Pachyramphus minor. Lineage (NCBI taxonomy): Eukaryota > Metazoa > Chordata > Aves > Passeriformes > Tyrannidae > Pachyramphus > Pachyramphus minor. Next base: position 12,199 of record VYXB01001866.1, on the reverse strand, counting down.
TTAGTTACCCTCTTTAGGTCTAGGTGGGTTCACAATCTGCAAGATTGTTTAGAGTATTCCTAATATTTGTAGGGCTTTTTAGTTATTTTGTGAAATGGATAGTTTCTAGCTGAAATGGCAGTAAATTAGAAACTGCATAAATAAATAAGAAAGGAAAAAATGTTTCATTTATCCACTGTCCCACTCATTTTTCCTCCTGATCTGATTTTATTATATTAAGCGGGTTTCCAGTGGTGATAAGCTGCATACAAACTCATTCACACACTGCTGTTAAATCCCAAGATTTAGATCAAATTCTCATATATTGCTATTACCACCTGCCTAATTCTTCAAGATCTTAATTGTGAGCTAACTACTCAAGCAAGTTAACATAAAATTTAATTTGTGCCCATCAGCTTGAGGCTATAGAAGTGTGTAATAAACTTGATTTATAAACTTCTCATTTTCCTGGCTATTAAATAAAAAATAATTCATGTGTGCATATGTTAATAATGCAGAGGAAACAGTCTAATAACTTCCTAAATACAGTTGGATTGGTTGTTATATCTGTTTAACATGGTGTCTGAATCATTGTTTTGGATCCAGACAATTTCAAGTCTAACTCTGGTAATGGTAAGAAAAAAAAGTGGTGAGTTTCCAGCTTTGAATTACCCAAGTGGAGAGCTCAGGTAAGAGGAAAAATGAGCAAAAAATATAGGAGAATATCCTTAGGATTCCCAGTCAAATGGAGGAAATAAATTATGATTGTATTTTTTTCTTTTTTTAATTTATTTTTTTTTTAAGCAGAATATTAGTTCCAGTGGAACTCAGTTATTACCATCTGCCTCTTATTGCTCAAACAAGAGAAAAATTTTGGCTTGTGAAGAAAATGACTATGTGAAATGTTCTTAGTAATACAGTACATGTCTAATTTAGGCTTATAAAAAAACACGGTCCTGATATTAGGTTACACTTACAAGAATTCATGAGTTGATTAAAAAAGGAGATTCTTTTTTTCTACCTGCTAAGACTTTCAATGTTGCACTAATATCCTGATGCAGAAAACAGAAAGGCTTTAATAGATTGCAAAAAGTTAAAACAGACCATGTTATGCGATCTGTTATGATAAGAGAGCCTGTATGGAAATTGAGGACTAAGCTGTAAGTGCAGGGCATTTTGGTGTTGGCTCCAAACCCTGTAGAAGATGGTCAGTTTGTTCTGAAACATGTGAAGAATGCTGCATCACATCATTGGCCCCATGAAGTCAATAGCTGCTAACCTTGTTTTACTTGTCCAGTGCTTTGCTTTGATTGAAGCTGGTGTGGCAATGTCGTGAAACAAAGGTGGGACAAGGATATGCACCACCACAGGGAGCTGGGGGGGGGGGGGGGAAAAAAAACCCAAAAANGGGGGGGAACAAAAACCACACAAACAAACAAAAAAAACCTACACAAAAATTAAAATCTTCCCCTATTGTTTCATGTAGAAAAATTGGTATTAACAGAACAACAGACACAGTGCAGCTAGCTGTTACAGAGGGAAACATCCTTGCTAATCTTTCTAATGCTGACTGGTTTATGACCAGAGGTAATAATGTATATGGATTTTCAAAAGTGCTTAGGGTGAACAAAAATCCTGAATTCCTCCATGATATACCATGTATATATAAAAAAGTTCTCCCTTTATCTACCAAGAAGAAATCAAGTTTCAGTGTCTCTGTGTAAAAAAAAAAAAAGTCTCTAAATCTCATACCAGCCTCTGAATCAACTACTTCTGTTTTATTCTTTTTATAAGAATAATAAGTGCTCAAGAACACTTATTAAGTATATATTTGTATGTCAAATCTATTGAGGATAAGGGTGTTAAGATGCTTCAGATTGACTTGTTGCAAATTTTCCTGCGCTTCAAAGCCTTTGGATTTTTTTAACCATTTTAGTTTAAAAGTGCAAAATACTGAATTTGGATGTGGTGACATTACTTATCACATAATAAAGATTAGGTATTAGAAATAAAATGAAGTTTTGGACAAAAACCAGTTTTGATCAAAACCCAAGTAGTCTGGTTATGTGACGTTATTTCTGAAACTTTTTGCTCTGAAGGAAGTATCAAATTTTCCCTTGTAGTGCTTACCATGGAGGGTATTCTTAGTTTAATTTTGGAACTTCTGCGAGGTTCTGTTGTAATCAAAGGTAAATTTCTGATACAAATTATGTGTTCCAGAGGCTGATTTAAAAAAAAATGATGCCTGTAGACATACCAAGAAAATCTAAATCTCAGTTTATGGATAGAGTGTCAAACTGGTTCATTGAAAAGGTTCAGAGCAATGAGCAGAGAGTAGGGAAGAATGAATCATTTGCAATACTAGACCTGATTTATGTAATTATTTATTATTTACTTTTTTAAAAAATATTGGGAGTAATTTGTATCTGAAAATGTTTCAAAACTAGCATGCCTAATAAATCCTCAACCAGTTTTGATCACAGATGAACACTGTTGTTAGCTTCTTTTAGTTTCCAGCATTTATTAATTTTTTAATTATTATTACATTTATATAAATAAAGAGAGTAATAAGTAACCAGAATACAAAACTTGGGCACTGAAATTCATAAATGGTTGTACTATTAGTCTCATCTTACCTCCCTCCCTAGAAATGCATGCAAGAAAGTGAGACTGTAGCTGGTACTGCTAATTAGCAGTATGCTATCACAATTTCCAAAATATGTGTTCTAATACTTGTAATTCAGACTAAAGGGCATATCCAGTGCTGTAGGAAAGAAGGACTAATTTCCATGAATAATTTCTAATAGAACAAATGATTTCTAATAGCAGAGTTCACACTGAGTTCACGTGTGCCTTGGTTTCACTTAGGCAAGAGTACTGTGTTTGCTGTGATGTCTAAAGATAAAAGCTCTCATAAGTGTGTTCCTCTGTTGATGGCCACTAGATTAGTCTGGCATGATTTACCCTTGGTGAATCCATGTTAGGTTTTGATATATTGCACTGGATCTGGAGGTACCTGTGTTTAGAGTTTCCCCAAAAAGGTCTTCTCTTTCAGAAGTATTTGATAAAATCATGAGATTTCTGCATAAACTGCATAGCTGTACAGTACATGGAAACTGGACACATCCAGGATGCATTGAGGATATTACTCATAAGCAAAATGGCATGTGAAGTGCTGCAAAGCATACCCCTTTGAAAGGTATAGGATATTTTTATGGCTTATGATTTATCATAGAAAGTAAGGTGTTTTCCAGATGCACTTGATTGATTCAGCATGCACAGAAGACACATTAATTCATAAGATATTAATTCAGAGTGTCAGGCTTACTATTTCTGTTAGACAACCCTTAGGTAAAAATATGGCTTCTTTGTTCAGATCTGAAAAAAATTTTGTAATTTGTTAATTTCTACATAGTGATCATATGCAGTGACGATCAGATGACTATTAATAGAAAATCTTTTGAATGAACAACATAGTGTTCGTTCTGGGGCCACAAGGTGATTTTTTTTTTTTAATTAAATCAGCATTTAAGAATTTGATCAAGAACAAGAAGGTCAGATGACCTTTGACATGCTGAAATATTATGCTATATAAGGCATCAGAACTATTCTGATCTCATTTTCATTCTCTATTTCTTGAATTCCTATCATCACAGTAACATAGGCATAAAAGGAAGAGATTGAACTTAACTGTGTTCCAATTTGAAGGCTATAGTTTTCAGTCTTGCAAAGTACATAATATTCTTGTTTCTGTTCCCCAAGTGCCTCTAGAACCTCTTTGATTCTGAGCACAGTACACAAAAATCTTCTGGTTCTTAATAACATTTCTAATTCGAGAAACCAAGTAAAAACTACTCTGCAGAGAGATAGATAATAATGCAAAGCCACCACTACATTTACTGAAGAAAGTACTCATTTGCTACAGCTCTCAACAAATTTTTCTGGTATGCAAATTGTTGAAAATCTACTTGAAATGCTTTAGCAAAATGCTATTAACTCTTATTATCAGAGGCATTATGATCACACATCAATTGAAAATTGGGCTATATTATAAGACTTTTATATTAGTGCTCAATTGCAAGTTCAATAGAAAGACAGCCATCCCCCAACACATTTTTCAAGCAATCTTTTCCTTATCTACTTGTCATTGAGATGATCAAGGAAACATTAGTATATGTTTCAGTGTCATGATCATTCTGTGCTGTTTTAGTATTTTAAGGTACAATGATGGTAAACCATTCCACACAAAATCTTATAGGTCATTAATTTCAAGTAGTATTTAAAACATTTTTTATTTGTGTTCTTCTGGATATATTTATTCACGCTTTAATTTTTTTAGAGTAATTGTTCATAAAATAGAAACTGTTTTGCAATAGCATATTATTATCCATACTTTTCTTCCTGCAATTAAGGAACAAAGGACAGCCTAAAAAAAATCTTTATTCAAAATTTTTCCTTTTGTAGGGTTGATTGATTGACTGGCTTTATTCATTAACTGGAAAACTTATTTACATATGAACAGTACATTCCTATCTTAGGAAATTATAATCATTATTAAAGAATACCTAATTAGCTACCTTGATTTTTTTTTGACAATAATTAATCATGAATCAACTACAATATAGTAAAATAATACTTTAATATTTTGAAGGATGTATTAATTTTATCCATCTTCCCTGGTAGATAATACTCTTTCAAATGTAAATCTTTAAGCATTACAGGTAGTTAAAAGTAAGATCTCTGTGTAGATTGTTTGAAAATATTACAATATTAGCAAAGGCTTCTGGTTTGCATTAATGGTTCCATTTCCTATATCACTTCGATCTGTCGTTTGGCTAAACAAGGCAGAACCAAAAGGCACAGACCTCCACATTTTCTGCTTTTGGAAATTCATTAGATTTTGCTTTTTTCTCTTTGTCTGAAAAAAGGCTGTATTAAACTCATGACAACTTCTGCTGGTCACTGGGAAAAGTGTTTAAAATCTTATTTTTAGACATAGCAGCTTTGGACCTTAAGTTATAATTTTCTGTGTTGTTGATAACAACTTTTCAGTCACAGAATGCAGAAAGGAAATTTTTATCCTTAACAGTTTTTAAGAAATGTTAAGGCTGCCTTTCATGCATATTTTTAAAGATAATTTAAATTAAATATATTTAGATCTTTCATCCAAATGAAGAAGCAAACAGAGCTTTCCTCAGAATGCTTGCAGAACATATGAGCTCTTAATTTTTACTGTTTTCTAAAGCAAGACAGGAACTATTAAAGTATTTTCATGTTCTGCTAAGGTATTTCTAATGCAAGTAAAAAGAAAAAAAGGCTATCATAAAACAGAAGTGCCTATCAAAGCTTCATGAGAATATTTGACAGGCAATTTAACTGTCTAGCAGTTGAGCATTTGCTGCAGGCAGATAGGACATGTGTCTTTAAAATTTTTTTTGATTCCTCTTATGTGGAATTAGACACTATAATTGTAACTGTGTTAACATATTGTAATATAATTGTATTGAATAAGAGATAGGGGTAACTTAAAAATTTCCTCTGTATGGTATTTAAAAATATTTCATGTTTCTGAAATAAAGTTAGCTTGATTCAATAGTCTTAACATAGGTATATTATTCATATTTAATAAGATCAGAACTGAACTACCTTTACATGTCTATTAAGAAAGAATTGGGGGATTTTTTTTTTTAAATTAAGTTTTTTCCAAAAAAATGGAAAATTATTTGTCATAGTGTTTCTGTATAGGTCTACATCTTCCATATTCTTGCAAGGAACCATCATGAAAATCTACTATTACTATAATCTTGGCCCAACTCTGAAAGAACTAAGTTTCTGTGAAAAATTATTTTCTTGCAAATTTGTATTTCTTGACTGTTAGACATCCATATTTCGCAGGTTGAGAAAGTTTTATTACTAGAATATCAGACCTCTGAGAAGAAACCACTCTGGTATTATTTTCTTGATGTATCCCATTTTAAAATATTGATTCTTAAAATAAACAATTAAGACATTCATTTATTAATAGTTAATCAATGTAGATGTTTAGATAACTTAATCTAAGAATACTTGCAGATGCTCAGAATATTTTATACACCTCTTAATATTATATTCATGTATCATGACGAAAAAATGACAGGCTTTATAGATTAACATGTCATTTCTACTGTGAGTCTCTTTTTTTTTTTTTTTTTCCACTACAAAACAAATCTTTTAAAGATCTGCATCCCTCTCGGGGTCTAAGGGTAGCTGTGGTGTCTTGCTCAAGGTGGCAATCCTGTTCATTAGGAAATTATTTCCTTCAAATTTTCTTGAGACTATTTCTGAAATTCCTCCTTTCTTGGATGATGACCCTGATGAACTGATGACTCAGTTTTGGATCAGTCGATGAATCCAGAATTGTGGGTGAAATCGGCACAGAGGTGAGCAGTGATGGGAGGCTAAGTGTGCTTTTGCTACATAAGTAGAGAAATAGAAACTCTTACTGTTGGGCATGGAATTAGGATTCTACCTAGAATGTTATAGCTACAGGAAGGAAAAATGTAACCTGAGTCTGGAAGCTAGAAATGCAAATGACAGTTGCCTTCAGGGAAGCAATATGTGTATTTGTTACAGCATGCATTTATAGAAGCTACCTTTAAAAAAAACAGACCTAGGACACAACTGTTAGTGCTGAATTACATACCAGTCTTGCAGTGCCTTCCTACACACATGTATATATATGCTAATATATAATATATATACTAATATATCTATTAATATAGATATATTAGTGCAATAGTGTCAACTTATCTACCTACAACAAAAAGAAATGCCAAAAAAACCCCTAATAATTTTACCCATTGCAATTTATACTTGTTATGGTGAAAAATATTCCATTTGTAAAGCAGGGAAAATGAAGTAATACCAATAAAGCAAACACTGACACAAATGGGGTTTTTTTGTAAAATCCGTAAACACCATCCACCACCGCTCACAATTAATGATTGATTACAGTTTGTTGTATTTATCATTAAATACATTGCAACTTCATATTGTATTTACAAATGTGTTTCAGGTAATATAATTTGTGACTTATGCAAAGTTATAAATTTAATACACAACTGTGCTACATAAAAGCGACATATATATTAAAAGAAATCTTTAAAATAAAGTTCATGTCAGGGTTAAAAGAATGTTTAATTCTCCTGATCCTGGAAATGATTTTTCATCTAAGAAGGGTAATTCAAAAATAATTAAATCCCTTTTAGATTGCCTGCAGGCAACTTTATTATTTAACTGTATTATTTTTGCAACTGCATGGATTCTAAGTCAACATGATAGATCTGTAATTGTTTTCACTGCTTTATCTGCCATGTTTATTTTTTTCCCTCCCCTCTTGCTACAGCAGTCATTGTCTTAATTTTGTTTTTTTGCTCCTAGCATGCTGTTGGTACACAACACTAATTACAGTCATCAGCCATATTCTATAATCCTTAGGGCTTGATGTAAAACCTGCCAGAGCTGAGAGGTATCCTTCTCATGTAGCATGATAGTTAGAGCTTCACAGTCAGAGTTCAGATGCTGTGATTCTTACCATAGTCCTAGGGTTGACCTACTGCATGAATTTGTGCAGGTCTCTTTATCTTTCCTTATTGCAAACAGGCAAAATGTAAAACATGTACAATTTTGCTTATTCAGATGGCAAGCTGTCCAAGGCAGGTGCCATCATTCAGACTGTGTTTGTCATGCCTAGAGCTCAGCTGCATGAAAGTTGTTTGGTGACCAGGTGCCTTAGCAGGATATTATTGTGGCACTGTGGAGAAATAGCTTTGAGGAATAGTGGCTATGCCTTAATCTACTAGTACTGAATCAGAGAGACTTTGATGGCTTTACCTTATGCAATCAGTAATCAGTAATATGTGCACTCATCCCAGCTGTGCTACATGCTCAGTTCTAAAAGATTCTGTATTGGTCACAATGGTGTTCCTACCTCACAAATTTAGTCAGGCTCCAATATTCTATATAAGTAACAGGATAAATATGTTTTATTCATTTCAGGGAGATTTCTTTCCATACACGCTAAATTGATATCTCTTCTCTAAAAAAATCTCCTCTCTATCTTGTTGGGTTTTTTCATTGTTGTTTTTTCTGTTTTTCTTGTTTGTTTTTTTCTAGCTGTCCCCTTACTAAAAATCTGTGGTTAGATTTTATAAAGTCTACTATGAGTTCAAATCTCACAGTGTTATTCCTCAGCAAGAGATTAGAAAAAAATATGGAACACTTTCTGCCTCCCATTTGTAGCCTATTTTTCCTGTTTCTCACTGGCTTAAGAAAAATAAAATAATTTCATTCTAAAAGTCGAGAAGTTGGGTATCAGAAAGCAGACACTGTTATTAAATAACTCATCACCCAGTGCAAACTGGTAACTTTGTTCCTCAAAAATGTATAGTTATTATGATCATGGTGTAACAATCCTTAACTGAAATGTTACATGCCAACATGTAAACACCATGCCAACAGTAAATCCATAGTGTATGTAGAAATATCCACTCAGCTTTGTTATTGGTCTAGAATGATACTGCAACTTGCCTAGAGTTAACACATGGGAATACAGCTGTCTTTTAATATTCTTGTTTAGGTAAAGTCTTGTTCCAAATACTGTGTTTACTCAACACTTGAAATGGCAATAAGAGGAAAGCAGCAATATTTTTTTTGCATTTAACAGCTGCATCATGTGATTTAAAAAAAAAATAAAAATGAAGTATATGTTAGCATTTTGTCAGGATATGTGGTACTGCTGTGGAAATTCAAGGAAGCCTGTAGTGAGCTTTCTGTAATTTGGAAGCTTTAATTCCATTGTTGACATCTCTTTCAGAATACTCTAACTGAAAGAGACTTCTCATCTTAGTACAGAAATCATAGGTAAAGAGAGTTTATTGTTCCTGTGTTATGTAGGAAGCTGGCTCTGGGAATACCAATTCAGAACTTTTTTCTCCTCCAAGTCCCAGATAGTTTTCCAGAGAGCTGGAAGCTTCTAGTGGAAGTGGCCCCAGATGCCATCTGCATTGCCTGGACCCCGTGTCTCCAGCTGCCAGTTTTGGTGCTGATGTAGTAGCTCTATATTTGAGCAACTGTAGTACTGGGGAACTCGACTTACAGAGTGAAAAGACACCCAGGCTTCTGGCAGAACTGCCAGGTGGCTTCACAGGAGGTGAGCACAAGATTTCAGCTCAGCAAGTCTGTTTCACCAGAGAAACAACTCTTCAGTTGCTGCAAACACTTTGCTTTTAATGAAGGTTTGGCTCCTATCAACAGCCAGCATAGAGGCCTTGAGGTCACAGCTGGACAGTTTTATAGATAGCACTCATCTGAAACTGAAAACAGCCTGTGATCTGAAATAGTGCAATTATGCTGCAATTTTAGGCAATGATGCAATATTTAATCCAGAAATATCTGTTTCTCCTAGCTTGTCTCAAAAAACTTCAAAACTGCCTACTTTAATAATGTAGAACCAGAAAAAAAAAAAATATAAAACTCATAGAAGTTATATGCTTTGCATGGAGAAAGTTGAAAGTAGCTAATATGCTAGTTTGTTTGGAAATCCATGAAGGAAACTTCTCTACTGAGACTTGGGGAAGTGTCCTATCAGCTTGGTTATGAAGTTTAGTTCCCAGAGGTATTTAAAATGAGAGAGAGATATTAGTTTATGGAAAAAAGTTTTGATTTTAAAGAATGACACCATATCTGTAGAAGGTGTGTAACAACACACACTGATAAAATATCACCAAAGCAGCTAGAATCACTACCTCGTTATTTTCTTATTACATCTGAATTACTAAATTAGGTTGTTTACTATCAGGGGTGAGCGCTGTGACACCCCCTAAGGTTAGACCGTGGAGAATCCACGTTGCACAGGAATCACACACAGTGAAGACAAAATGGACTATTTTATTCAGGGGTAGGCTGGCTTTTATGTGGTAGGGCATGGAATGCTTGGAATTTGGGAGGAATCAAGGGAGGTACATACTGGGAAATGTCTATAAATGGGAAATTGAGCTAAAACACGTCCAAATATGGGTAAGGGGAGATACAGAAAGGTGAAAAGCTATAAATTTTAACTATTCGGAGCCAATAGGCACAGGGGTTACAATCAGCAAATAGGAAAGAGACTAATACTAGTTTAAACTGCAGATTACATATAAAGTAAGATTTTTTTCTAACAACATTATTAATAAATTGAATAAACATAACACTTTTATAATATGAAAAGCAGTCTCTGAGGTAGGAAGTTATCTGTTGTCCAGTAGTTTAAGTGCATTTCAAAGCTGTCTTTTCTTCAGTTCTCCTTTTCTTCAGAGGTTTTCTTCCACTGCGAATAAACATCTTGTGGGGTACTCCCAACAGTTTACAGTTGGGAGCATCCAAGCTTTTTTTTTTTTTTTTTTTGAATAGTTGAATCAAAATATCACACCTAAAATAAAAACATTAAATTACATTGTATACACAATGCATCACAAAAAATATTCCAAGTATTGTGAGGAAATCAAAAGATAATAAACAAATACTACTTTGTCAGCAATCATAAAAAATTTATTCTCTTTGAAATTTTTCAGCACTTTCTCTCAAAATTTTTTTGAAATTATTACATAATACATTTTTCATGGTTCACTTGCTCTACTTCACCCCCTTCCACCTTGTTCTTGGTATGTTTTACCTAAACAAAGTTTTCCATAATTTGAACATAAACTTGGAGATTTTGTGTGTGAGAAAATTTTAGAACTAAATGCACCAAAGGAATGTTTGTTTTAATTTTATGGGGTTCTGAGTTTAGATGGCTTATTTATCACTTCTGAGACCAAATATATTGAGACTGTTTTGTTTAACTGTGGCAAAACAGTTTTAACAGTTAAATACTAGTTCCTTTTAAAAGTAAATAATGTGTTGCCATTGAGAAAAAGTGACACTTGAAAGAGAATTTTGGAGCAAAACAATTTAACAGGAAAATTAGTAGTTTTAATTTCAGCTAAAGAGTGGAGAAATAATTCTATTAGCATGCGTGGATGGTACGTTGCATAGGCTTATTCTGATATTAACAGTGTCTAATGTTTGTACTTCTTATATTGCTATAAGAACATGGAATGATTTGGATTAGATGGGATCTTTGAAGAGCACTGATTTCCAAAACCCCTGCCATAGGCAGGGACATCTTTCACTAGAATAGGTTGCTCAAAGCCCCATCCAACTTGGCCTCAAACGCTTTGAGGGATGGGGCATCCACAATTGCCCTGGGCAACCACTCAGGACATCTAGCCACCGTCAAAGAAAAAAAAAGTCTTCCTAATATCTATTCTAAACGTACCTCTTTCAGTTTAAAGCCACTGCACTTGTCCTGTCATTACATGCTACTACACTGCATTGTAAAAAGTCCCTCTACAGCCTTTTTTTAAGTCCCCTTCAGGTACTGGGAGGTTGCCATAAAACCTCCTCAGAGTCTTTTCTTCTCCAGGTTGAACAACTCTAACTCTCTCAACCTGTCTTCATAAGAGAGGTGCTCCAGGCTTCTCATCATCCTTGTGGCCCTCCTCTGGACTTGCTCCAGTAGGTCGATATATTTCTTATGTTGGAGGTCCCAGAGCTGGATGCAGCACTTTAGAGGGTAGAATTACCTCCCTCAACCTGCTGACCATCCTCCTTTTAATGCAGGACAGGATATGATTGCATTTCTGAGCTACGAGTGCACATCACTTCATCTTGTCCACTAATGCCCTCAAGACCTTCTCCACAAGGCTTTTCTCAATCCCTTCATCCCCTAGCCTGTATTTGTGCTCAGGATTGCCCTGACCCAGGTGCAGGACCTTGTGTTTGGTCTTATTGAACCCCATGAGGTTTGCATGTACCCACATCTCAAGCCTGTCAAGGTCCCTCTGGATGACATCCCTTCCCTCCAGCCTGTTGACCACACTACAGAGTGAATTTGTTGAGGGTACCCACTGTCCTTGTGCTGACAAAGGCATTTAACATCACTGTCTGCAATACTGATCCCTGAGGAACGCAATTTGTCACTGGTCTCCCCTTGGACAGAGAGCTGTTGACCGCAACTCTGAGTGGAAGCATCCAGATAACTCCTTATCCACTGAGTAGTCCACCCATTATATCCCATTAAATCTCTCTCTAGTTCAGAGACAAAGATGTTGTGTGGGATGGTGTCAAACACTTCGTAGTCATCATCATCATCATGGCT